>JANSTS010001834.1:14810-27842 GCA_026546915.1 Sylvicola fuscatus
AATGTTAGAACATTCAATTGGTCGTTAAATTGTAAACAAGTTGAATAATTATTACTAAGAAATGCTTTAAGTCAGATTTTATGCACATACATTTAGCAATATATGTTGTTTTATGGAGCAAAACTTAATCGTTGGTGAAGACAATTTAGTTTCGATGTTATCAAAATACAAATATTTTGTTTCATAATTTAAGTCTTATCAGTGCTTAAAAGATGATCACATGATTTTAATCACTTAAACGTCTAGTGTTTGTTGTAAGAACAATTCAATTTTTTTTTTTTAGAATAAGAAAATTAACATTAATTTTTAAACAAGAACAATAAATTTTTAACGGAAACAGTCAAGTTCAGAAGGAAATTCAACAACGTGACATCCAATCGACTGCAATTACAAAATTAGTCGCAAAACATACCCGTTCAATTACCTTCAATTGCGGTGCACTTGCCACTACGACTATCCAGTGTTGAATGGCTGCATCCCGTACCAGCAATTCCATGCAAGCGCCTCCTGCCACCGGTAATCGTGCCGTCGTTATCGCTGCATCCATTATTTCCCACAAAACTTGTCGCAAAGTATCGTGATAAATTCTGATTCACTTTACTTATCTTGAATTCACACTTGCAGCGTTGGGCGACGGCGCTGGCGGCGCGAGATGACGTCCTCAGCTGCGGTAGTAATATTTGTGACAACGACATGATTACGGGGATATTTGTGCACAATTCAACGAAGACACGCAATACGTAAACAGTAAACACTCAACTCACTGACGACCACGAAGCTTTATAGCGAATTTAATAAGACTCGCCGCGAAGGAACACTGACGGCTGTGAATTAGACGCGACTGGCTGGCAGTGCGATATTTTTCTCTCATTAAACTCCCGCGGTGAGTAAATTCTGGACGCGCCTGCGTTTGCCCAGTGTTATTATATTGAAGCCTTGTATAGCTGCCCACGTCTGAAATATAAACAAATCTTGTGAGTGAATTTGTTGTGTAATAGCAAAATATACTTAAAGGACGGACAAGTATTTTAGTAGTAAAAACGTTTGAGAGAGCATTTTTTTGACATAATTTGACATGCGCGCGGTAATAAATATGGCAAACGTCACTTGTAGGTCTCTTTTTGAACTGCGATTGACGTTTTCTGGTTTAAAAAAGTCTAATCCGTCACTTTTAGGCGCTTCTACTGTGTACCTTCTGTGTCGGACACTAAGTAAGGGTTTTTCTGCAAGTTAAACATTCTCGTTTAGTGGATTCTAGTTAATAATTAGTCATGTTTCGTGGTTGACTAACAATATTTGTTTGTTGGGAAAACCGGCATATGCTAATCGCTTGACTCAACAGCCAACTGGGCTGAAATATCCACAATTATTGCATTCATCATACAATGTAGTAATGTTTTATTGAATACTAATTATTAACCCACCAGACCACCAGAAACTTAAAGCCGCTTCGAGAAAATGCAATTTTGTTACTTGCTGTGCTTATACTATTATTGTGTTCTTCAAGATTCCGGCAACAAAATGACTCAAGACGCGTTTCAAATCAAAGAAGTAGATGGAGACCTGTTTACAGCGCCTGAGGACACATCACTGGGCCACTGTGTTGGTGCTGACATGGCAATGGGCGCTGGAATCGCAGTGCAATTTCGCAAACAGTTTAAAAAGGTGGATGAGTTGCTGAGCCAAAATGTTGAAACGGGTGGTGTAGCAGTGCTTAAGGATAATAAACGCTTCATCTACTATTTGGTTACCAAACCATTTAGCTACGGCAAACCGACCTATGAATCGTTGGACTTGTCTTTGGCAGCGATGAGAGAGCATATGGTAATTTTTTAAATTGTTTTTGACTAATTGTTGAACTAATAACAATTATTTCAGGCAAAAAATAATGTTAAAAATCTTGCATTACCACGGATTGGATGCGGCATCGATGGACTTCAGTGGGAAATTGTGAAGCCGGCAATTGTAAAGGTGTTCGAAAACGAACCCGTTACCATTACTATTTTTAATTTTGTACCAAAGTGAATGAATTTTGGGTAGACATAAGTTATTCTTTTATAATACATATTCTGAAATGAAAAAAAGTTGGGTTATGTTTGATTTGTTTTGAATTTCGGTTCAGTGGCTTTTTCAGCAAGCGCCTGCGTCTTGGCATTCCAAACTTTGAGAAATGCCGGCGTTTACTGATTGTTTTGTTTTGTTTGCTGATCAGTATAGTCAGTAGCATTGAAATCAGTAAATCTCTCCATTCCCCGTATCTGTCTAGTGACAAACTGGATATTCCTTTATATTCGTTTTGATCAACAAAAATGTTGAAATTTTGGTTAGCGCGTCTCTTGTAAGTGGACGCATTGTACAAGTGGTTGTGTATCTTAATTAATTAAAGTGACTTAAGAGTTAAAAAAAATCCATCATAGAATGTCTGGAACAAGATTAATACTTAAAGAAATGACTGGTGATCTCTTCACAGCTCCTCAATACTACTCACTGGCGCATTGCGTAGCAGCTGACATGAAAATGGGCAAGGGAATTGCCATTCTATTTAAGTGAGTTTTTTTTGCCATAGTCAAGTTTCCATAAAAATGCAATGAATTTCTTTTTACAGAAATAAGTTCGGTTCAATCCAAGCTTTAACAAACCAAAATGTTCAAAAAGGCGGTGTCGCCATCATTCAGGACAACAATCGTTTCATTTACTACTTGGTCACCAAAGACAAATCCCACCAGAAGCCCACTTACGAGCACCTATTTTCATCGTTGGTGGCAATGAGGGAACACATGAGGCAGAACAACATCAGCAAGTTGGCAATACCGCGCATCGGCTGTGGACTCGATCGACTTGTCTGGAACAAAGTCCAAGACCAATTGTACGAAATCTTTGGTGATGATAATGTTGAAATAATTGTCTACAATTTCCAGTAAATACAATAAAAGGCTGTTTCTAATTCCATCGATGCGTACCGATTTTTAATTTCCGATGCGACTCTTTGTTGGAAGCACCCATTCGCGCGAGTATGGAATTCCATTTCACGCCTTTCACGAAATATGTTGCTGAATCACGTTGCACAAATTAGCCGGTGTATCGCTTATGGATCCGCGCGTCTAAATGGTATTTTGAATTATCAAACAAAATACAATGCAATTGTGCTATCCAATAAAAGGGGTGATATTCCATAAATTCACGGAATAACAGTTCTGAGATTGAAGCCTATGCCAGTCCTTCAGTGATAGGCGACGGTGTTAGTTGCGCTTAAAGCCGAAATGTGCGAGGAACAACCCTTAGATCTTTCTGTACGAAGTAAATATTTTCGGGCTAAGACAAATTTTTCCAAATGTCTTGTAAATTCACGCGTTTTTCGGGTATGTAAATATTGTGGAAAGAATTTTGATAGACCATCTTTGCTGAAAAGACACATTCGAACTCATACTGGTAAATATCTACAAATTCTTATTTTCCAAATTCCTTCTCTTATGCGGTATCGAAAAACGTTTAGGAGAAAAACCTCATATTTGTGACATTTGCCACAAAGGATTCAGCACTTCAAGCTCCGTCAACACTCACAGGCGCATTCATTCCGGCGAAAAGCCACATAGATGCGAAGTGTGTGGCAAATGCTTTACGGCAAGCTCAAATCTTTATTACCATCGCATGACTCATGACCAGGTCAAACCTCATCAGTGTTCGATGTGTTCTAAAAGCTTCCCAACGCCAGGAGATTTACGGTCACATTTTTACATTCACTCTGGAGAATGGCCGTTTCAGTGTAGCTCTTGTGGCAAGGGATTTTCAAAGAAGTCACCGTATTTAGCACATTTCAGGAACGTCTTGGGACGCTTTTGCTGTGGAAAGGAAATTAAGAAAATGTTGCTCCTTAAATAAATTCCAAAAACTAAAATTTTGTGTTTTTATGAAATTGTATTTCAGCTAATTACTTTGCGTGACTAGAAAATAGTGATCCGGAAATTTTCTAAGCTTTTATTCAAATTGGTTGGAAGGATAGGACAGTTGGAAGCATTGTTAACATGGGACTTGATTATTACGCAATTCTTGGTGTTCACCAAGATGCAGCAGAAGTTGACATTAAATTAGCGTAAAATGATCTAAGATTGGTAAATTCCAATAATATTCCTAAAAGTTGATATTTTCTTCAGATATCGAAGACTGGCCTTGCAGTCACATCCAGATAGAAAAACGTATGCCCGAAATAAGCAGGAGCAATGTTTAATGGATAGGCAACCACTTCCAGCTCTTCCTACGCACCTGATGTGGGAATACATCAATGAAGCATACGATGTTTTAAGTCTGTTGTTTTGATGTCTTTGAAATTTCTTATACTTTTTTTTTGTAACCATAAATAGTTAATCCAATGTATCGAGCTGCTTATGATCTCTACGGCGAAGAAGGAATAAAAGCTGGAGTAGCAGCACCAGGTGGCTTTATTCAGCCATATATTTACCACAAGGATTATTTCAAAACTTATCGGTATTCATTATTGGTCAGTTGTTATTAAAGATTTAAATATTCTTGACCACCAGGTATGCAATGGGACAATACTCTCCATATTCAGACCTAATTGATGCTGTGATAAATCCCCCACCACTGTATAAATTTAACAATCAATTCGGTGTAAAAATTAAGGACCCTGATGTTGAGCATCCACTATTTTTGGATTTAAATGAAATTTTCCATGGAGCTGTAAAGAAGAAGCAAATTTCAAGGCAGGAGTTTGTAAATGCTGAGCAGATTGTGACTGGAAAAAAGTAAAACTTTTCAATTCTTGAAGAAGAATCAATTTTTAACTATAAGTGTCACACAGAGAAAAAATTCTAATCATCCCAATTGCACCTGGAACACTTCCTGGAACTAAAATCCGATTTGTTGAGGAGGGCGATCGTGGACCGACACGAATTCCAGCTGACATCGTTTTCATAACAACCGACATTAAACATGAGTTTTTCGAACGTGATGGAAGCAATTTGTGGATGACCTGCAATATTGACTTAAAGGAAGCCATTTGTGGTGTCGTTGTTCATCTGCATACAATTGATTTCAGGAAAATTAACGTTTTAATCACGGATGTAATAAGGTATTTTTTTTAATCCATAATTTTTAAAAAAGTTTTAATACTCGGCGGTTAAGTCCATCATATGTGAAAGAGGTTGAAAATGAAGGTCTTCCAATTATTAATGATTCTTCGAAAAAAGGATCACTTTTCATCCGATTTAACGGTATAATTCATATATTCCGGAACATTTAAAATGAAAAAATATAAATTTGTAATTTTTTTGCAGTTGAATTTCCAATATATTTGCCACGTCCTTGTCTGAAAGCAATCGGTGACGCATTCCATTGCGTCGACAACGTTGAAATTTAAACAGGACTGCACTTAAAAAGTCCTGCAAAATTGTAACAAAATTAAATATCGTAATTGATTGGTATTTGTACTTTCGCTATTTATTTTTTCAATTTTGTTAAAAGATATACACGAAGTTCATTGATATATTTTTGGTTTTATATAAATTTGATGTTATAAAAGACATTAAAAACTAAAAGTAACTTAGGAGTTTAGGAAGTTCTATAAATATTCACAGTTTTTCTTTAAAACATTTCTATGAAATAAATGTTATTTACTTGGTGAAACCATTTCTTATTTTATTTATAAAAAAAATAACAACATATAAAGTAATTTTAAGGATTTTATATTGTTTGGGTTATGTTTATAAATTAAATATATTTTACACCGTTTTGAGTTATGGATGATTTAATTATAAGCTCTTGAAATATGGACTTTATAATGAAACCATTTTCAAAAAATCTTTGTCTGATTGTTTTGTTGATTTAAAAATATTCTAGCATTTCTAAGCTTCTTAAATAAGTGATAACCTGGGAAGCTTTTGGAACAAACAGTTTGCCACAGCTTTGGAGACTCTATTTTGTTGTTAAATACCAAAATTATAAATGTAGTAATTTAAATTTAAGCCTAATGAATTATTAACATGTGTTGACGATAAATTATATTACTTACAAATTATGTTTTTCAGATTATTCTTTTAAACTAATTTTTGGTGTCATTTTGGTTGCAGAATAATTCAATTATTTTCTTTTATTAAAATATTTTGTTAAAAACTATTTGACAAAATTTTGAATTTAATTGATTACATTTTAAATGATTAGTTAAAACAAATGTTGAACACGAAAATATTAAATGAAAAGCTATATAATGAACAAGTTTTACTTTAAGGCACTTCAACTGTAGAGACTTTTTAATAAACTTCCTAACCTACTAAATTGTATGCTTTTGTATTTTATTTTGTAATTATTATAAATTTTTTGTCGAAAATAAAACTATAAAAACAGCACAATGACTGTGATAATTTCGCATGAAAACTCCCAAAATTAAATTTTGATTGTTAAATGTTCGTTTTTAAACGAATTTAATGTTCCTTTCAATGTTTTTTTATATTTTGATTAATTTCTATTCACATTTAATTTATAAATTTTAATATATATATACTTTTGATTAAATCCACTAATTAGTACATAAATCCTGTTTGTTACACAGATAAACCTTTAATATGTAATTATCAAAAAAATTTGTACAATGTTTATTCATATGAATTACACTTGATCTATAATGTCTTGTGTCTATTATTACTTATTTATTTGCTATGTTGTGTTTTTTTATTTATTTAATATGATGTTTATAAACAATTTAAAAATGTTTGTATTTTTGTCTTTACAAATGGCACAAATTATGGTTTGTATAATATAATAAATATTTTTTTCATGTAATTTTTAAGGTTTTATTTTTTTTTCATAATATATTGCGATCAACAATTAATAAAATCATCTAATAATAATTATCTATCATTAATAATTAAATTGCATGCAATTTTTGGTTTTGTTTGTTGTTAATAAAAAACATTATTTGAAATATTCAAATAATTCAATTGCTAATGGGGCTAAAAAAGACTATACTTATTTTTATATACAATTTTAATTAATATTTTTCTAACTAATTAATTCATTGTTGCTAGTAAATAAGTTTAAAAGTATTTGAATTGTATTAATTTAATAAATGGGAGTATTTAGAACTTGATTTAGTTGTTAAAATTAATTATTTTTTGGTTTTAATTACATGTTAATGTTTTCATGGCTGACCACAAAAATAATTTAACTGCAATTTATATTTTACATACAAGGTGCTTATGATGAGAAATATTTTGGCAATTTTTTGAAAATATTTGTTAACCGGCTATTCAAATAAACAGTTTTTTTTTAAAATGGAATTAAGAATTATTTGGCTTAAGTTTCAGGATTTCATGAATTACAGAAAAAGTTTTGTATTCAAAAACTTTCAGATAAATTTCGCTAAATCTCTCAAAAATGCCATTTTTTATATCGATTCTGCAATATTGGCACATTTATTATTGAGAAGTGAATTTTTTGACATCATATGTATGATTTTTGATTTGTCATAAATATATCAAACTTACATTTAAATTAAATAATTTCCACAGACCATTCAAAGCCAGTTTCAATATTTGGAATATTTGAAAAAAAAAACTGAATGTTGGGTTTTGCCATTCATCTTTAATATAATCTAAAAATGCATTCTCTTGCTATGCTTAACGAATTTGTGAATAAAGCTTTTTTAAACTCTGCCACAGCAGAAAGACAGACGTGCAGAGCTTCGGTGCCCCGATTCGATTGATTTGGGATATTCGCAAAATACAAAAGCTAAAATGGAATGTGCCGAATACGGGCGGCGATCAATATGAGCTTTTGCATTATTTCCCTTCTCACGTGTGGCGCTGCTTTATGTATTGTATACAAACAGTCCTCTTCGTCGCAAATTTTGCTCATACTCGTGCTGTGGGTGGTCTGCGGCGCAAACTCTCTCAGGGAAAATTGTATGTATGAGCGAAAATTGATTTTTCCCTTTTCCGGGCTTCTTTCTGATTTTTCTTTCGGCCTCTACATGTACTTTTTTCGGGTTGACTTTAATTCAACGAGTTTATCAAACCGTCGCAATTCTCGTGAATTCCTCCCCCCACCCCCACCACCCTCCCACCGCACCGCGCCTTGACGGCTTCTCATTTCACATTTCTTATTTGCACAATTTGCATGAATTGTGACGCATTTTACACAGAATTACTCGTTGTAACTATTGGTATAATTATGTTAAGTTTTTATTAAAAACGATTTTTTACACAAAATAACTTCTAAAATTCATGTACGAATATGCTAGAGAAAATGTTTTGGTGTTATTTCTTATCCGTCTATTTACAGTCTAGAAATGATAACAAACTAGGTTTAGTTTGATTAATATAAACTGCGTATTGATTTGAGTAAAACTGATTTGAAAATTTGTGATATCATATTTTCTATGTATAAACGATTATATGAATTCATGTTTTGGTCCCAGGGGATTTCATATCGTCGGCTTGAGTCATTTTTTGGTTTTCATTTAACGGGAATAGGATATGTGTGTGCCTTGTTTCCTTAACGGTGTATTTCATTTTTTGCTTCTAACAAATATTTTGTACGGAAGAAAGTGAGCTTCTAGGCGGAGTATTTTTAATGGAAATTAAAAGCTCTTAATATGAGTTTTAAAATTTGGTAAATGTTAAGTTGTATGGCTAAAAATGAATGTATTGTAATTAAAATTTCCGATTTATCTTCAAAAAAGGCACAAAAGTAACGTTTTGAGTGCTTATGTACGGGTTTAACTCTTTTCCTTGATTAATTAATGTTCCTCTCATTATTATTACACCTCAAATATTTCATTTTTAAATGTTAAACTTCCTTATAAGGTTAAAAAATTTTCAGAAAATTTTATAAACACTTATCAACTTATTACAAGTTACAATGATCGACATAATATTTACAAATTATTCCTATCATGTTGTTTTAATTGTTAATTAATTAATAAATTAGCAAGGCGCGCTTCTAAAAATCATTGCACCGAATTTCACTAAAGTAACTACCTGGAGAATCTGTGGAGCTGTAACTTTCTGGATAGACTGATTGCACTGTGGCGCCAACTTGTAAATTGAAGTGTGGCCCTTCTAACGAATCACCAGTCTCCCACAGTTGGGGACTAAGCGTGTCGCCTTCTTGCTCGAAGGAGGAAGCCTCTAATGGACTTTCTGGCGCATTGAAGAAAATTTCGGAGAAACGACCAATCTCTGTTGAACCGAATGCTTGTTGAAAGCCTGGCAATGGTGTAACATTCTAAGAATTCAGAAAGAAATTAAAAATTGTATTAAATTCGAGAGTTTTGGAAAACATTTGTTTACTCTACAGAAAAATACACCAAAATATTTTTAAAAAAATTGAATGTAAAAATACTCACTTTAAGCTCCTCACGATTCTGAGCAACAACCTCCTCACCAGCATCGGATTTGTGCTTTTTCTTCTTCTTACTTGGAATAAAATCTAACTCAAACACACCATTCTGAAAAAAGAACGAAAAATAAAAAATCTGTAGCATTCACGAAACGGCAAACCACCCCATCCAAAAAAAAAAACACCCTTAAATACTAACGGTAATGAAGTGATCTCTTGTGCCATTCTGCTCATTAATTCCACTAGCACCGCTACCACTGGCCCGTTTGGGAAGCTTCGGCGAATTTTGTGGATCAGGCGATGACCGATGAAGCGACGAACGCTTTTTGTGTGGCCGCTTTGTGTAGTGCGTGTCCATCCAATTGGCACTGCCTGTCGGTGGTGCGCCCACGCCTGCCGAATGCCATGGCGACTGACTAAATGGCATATATCCATTTGATGACTCCAGGAAATTCTGTAGAGGAAGCGTTGAAAATGGAGTGCCGACACGCTCGATATCACCAATCTATTCGAGTAAATATAGAAAGCGCGCGTGAAATTGACTGCATGTGAGAAAAGCACATAATCATCGCGTGAATCGACTACTATCAATATATAAGAAGCTCGCTTATGTACTCAAACGAAAACATATAGAGAAGCACATGCATGAATGTTGTTTAGAAAGTCACCAAAGTCTCAACAAGTGGTTACGCTAATGCTACCCCCACCCCATAGCACCCTTCCAAATATATATTCGCTCTTATTATTGCTATCATCGCTTCCATTATGTATTTCTATCACAAATCAAACTCTCTCTCAGTGGCACGCGGATAAGGGGGGTGCTTTTTGTATATAAACAAACCACCAATACACAAGAATGCATAAAGGTTGCGTCTAATTATATTTCTAAGTACAGATTCGACGCTTCTACAGATAAATGCTAAAGTGCGAGAGGACAAAGCTCGCTCTCTTTCTCCTTTATGTTTGGCTGCTATTGTGTTTATGAATTGTCAATGTATGCAGCAGAAGCGCGGGAAACGCGCCTCTAAAAGCTCAGTTGTGCGTCAATTGAGTGCGGCGTGGAATCACCGCTTTTTTCAGTTATCAATGCCGGCTCAATATATCAAACTTGTACATAATATAATCGTTGATATAAACAGAGAAATCCATATGTTATGGTAAGGCGTGGAGGTCCTATACTGACTGACACTGACAATTTCGTTTGCATCGTGGTGCAGATCAATTTTTCACAGCTTTTTGAATTAGTTTAGATAAAAATTGACAATAAAAAATTAAAACGTGTAGTTGGATATAATCAATAAACTATTTCTTAAATAAAATGTTTTACAAAGTATCATAAATTTTTAAAATTAAGGTCAAGTACAAACAGCACAGCTTGAACTCACCCCCCAAAAAAAATACAGTCTCCCTTACGGAGTTCAAAATTTAATTATTTTCTTAATCAAAATTCGAAACTTTCATTCCAATTAAAAGCTTTTCGGACGTTTAATGTAAAAATAAGAAGGAAAAGCATAAACAAGAAATTAGTTGAAATAGCCGAAACTTGTTTGAGGATATTTGATTAAGTTCTTAATGAAATGTGCCACCCTATCTGGAAAGTCACCAACAAAAAGCTCGCCACTCTTGCACATGTACATATATCGAATTTCTATTTATACCACGGCAATTTACTGTCCTGGCGCGTTGTTACTACGTACAGTACATGTATACTTATTTCAGTTGTACAGATGTACAGTGTACTTACTCCTGGTCTTTGAGTTACAGGGCCACCAGCAACACAGGCGCGCGGGCGAGCTTTTCGCAACACAAAAGAAGAAGAAATCAACGGAAAAAATCCATGTGCAACCGTGGCGCCATTTGGCCTCATTTTGAGTGCGCATGACTGCCATCTAGCGATTTTCCTCTGCACACACGATTCGCCATACACTAAAGTTCTCACGCACACATGAGCGAAACGGTGCTGGCAAGCAGCAGAAGCGGCGACCGCAAGAGCAAATTTATAATCAATTTTATCTGCGAACGTGTGTGGGCGTCATGTAATACTGGGAATCAAGAATAAGAAGAAGAAGCAGCAGCAGCAGAAGGTGTGAGAGCAGCCTAAGGCACGAACAATTATGTGCAAAAAGTATCAAGCGCTCCTTGCTACCAAGCTTCTGGATGTGGACTCACAATCGTAGAATAAAGCGAGGGGTTGGCATGAGAGCTTTTTAAATGTTGATGTGAAGCTGTATGAGTGAACTTTTTTTCCTTTTTTGCATTTGAGTCGCGGGGGTCTGCAGGAGTTCATTGAGCGATCGACCCAGAGCACATTCGTCAGTCGTCTGCAGTGTATGGAATAGGGATTACGAAGCGCGCGCTTTTGCCACCGGTACGTCTCTCTGCAGATGGGATTTCTTTTCCAACCAGGAAAACCTATATCGACTACTACAAGTGCACGGGTGCTCTGCACCCTTGCCGTACAACAGATAACCCGCGAGTGCGAGACCAAATTCACGGGGTACGCGAATAAGTACAGACACATTCGGTGAAGGATCCCTTCTCGATGTGTGTGGTGTGGCGGTAGATGACGCGCATGATATAACATATACAATGTCAGCGCGGGGGTGGTGCGGCGATATGACATCTTGAACATGAAAAAAAGTCAATAATTTGCATATACGAACATGTGTATTTCGCCAGGCCTATGTATGACAATAAGTACGCGTGTTTCATATTTTTCCCTCCATACATAATAGTCTACAGCAATTTTTTTGTTTTTCATTTTTTGCACTGCATATCCCTGCAGGTTGAGTTCTTTTTTGGCTGCTTCAGTTACGGAAATGCCTCGATGGGCTCTACATATGTTTTTTTTTTGTTTTTTTTTTTAAGGGCGTTGAACGTATATGAAACTGAATCCATGCTATGTCTGCGGCCACGTCGCTCTTTTAATTCCTGTCGTCCTGTGCTGGCGAGAATGCGGCATAAGTCAAATTTGCGCCATACAAAGGAGGCGGGCTAAGCTTTCATTTTTTTTATGTCATTATAGTCGCTCGGTGTTTGCATATTTTGTATCAATGTAAAATATGTATATTTTTGGTATGGATGTGTATGCTTCAAGGGTTCACCCAATCGATTCTACTTTGGCTCGCGAGCGCTTTTGCTTTCAACACCCAATGCTTATCGATTATAATTGTCCAGAAGTTATGCCATCATATTAATGACACAATAATTCTTCTTTAATTATGTTTAGTTTGTGTAAATAATAATTATGAGCTTGACATTAAATTTATATGTCGACCAGCTCGACTGGAGTTTATGCATGACTTCTTATCTTAATTGAATATATCAATGGCATTTCCATCTTTATCAAAATATGTACTAGATACATTTATATGGCACGATGAATGTTATTGCAAGCTTTTAGTAAGTGTTTAAGTGCAGCACTTGGGTTGGTTAACAGCATATGTGAGTGCGACGATAAAAACTTACGACTGGTGTTGAGGTATCCAGTTTTCTGTTGGCTGCTAGTTTGGCGAGACTCTTCTCTTGGTTTCGTGACTTACGACTTTTCGTCTCTTTTGTCGAGAATGGAAAACCTGCAATGCAAAAAATCATATTGATTATTTATTCATTTTGAGGTGTTTTCGTCGTTGAAGCTTGAAATTGTTGAATGCACAGTAAGTATGGTCTAGTACCATTTTT
>JANSTS010001845.1:3220-31137 GCA_026546915.1 Sylvicola fuscatus
TTATATTTCGATAGATGAGAAGAGATATTCTCATGTAACGAACAAACTTGTATTGGATTGTATGTGGTGCGACAAGACGTCATACCCTTGTATCAGGCTTAATGCATGTACACTGTACATTGTACAACTTTAGAAGATTGAGGATAGAAATTCGAGGAGTTTTCTGCGGCTCATGTTGATTTTAAATTGTACTCATAGAATGACTTTGTAAGCTTTCGCCTTTCCTTTGTTCTATATTTAATTGGGATAATATATTGAAAAGTATTTTTTCACTCATTAAATTAATTTAAAAATATATATTTCAAAAGTGCCAAACTCTAAACCCTATTGAAAACACCACGCCACAATTTTTACTGTATGGTCGAAAACTTTCACATTTCCCATTCATTTGCTCGCTCTCGCCCTCATTCACTATACCGTCGAAGTCTCTAGAGTTTTCTTTATTCTCGACAGGACAAGTTTTTCCTCATCTATATATGTACAGTCATATATATGTATTTCCTTGGTGGCGGTAACGGTTGAACCAGAAAAAGGTGGATGATTTCGTTGCGGGATCTATATACCCTTGTCATCTTTCCGTCCACCCTTGTTGCCCCCATACCCAGATTTGTCTCCTTTAATTCCCTTTAAAGGATATACCATTCTTAAGCTAACTACGGTATAGCTACGTTATCGGTTATATCGCATATATATGATAATTTTACAGTACAAATCTGCCTTATTCATGTTCTAATGAAAATTTTCCGTCAATTGACATTTACAAGTGCGTGGATAGATCTCTTTCAAAAATGCACATAAGCATATGAGCCCGACATTAAAAGGGGTGGTTTTTGATATGCATATACATTCATAAATTTTCGAGCAGTAAATAATAGACATGTTAAAAAGATAAAGTTCTGCCTTATTCCGTTGATATAGAATATTTGTGTTTGTTGCATCTTTTAATTTTCACGAATTTGCATTCTATCTCAATGGGTGCTCTACTACATACATTTGAATTTTACATATTCATCACCAAACAAAGAAAATCCCTGTCATTCCACTGAAAAAGAAGTACACGCGCGGTTTGGGGAATAAAAATCCCACCCATTGTGGTCCACCCTTATTCATTGGCGGTTCCAGTTTACTGTATATATTGTTGCTGGCAGTGCGCGATTTAAATGACAGCGGGTGGCAATCTATGTAGCTGCTGCTATGCTGCTGTGTGTAAAAAGCGTAAGCTTACAGAAAAAAGGACATACGACTTTTTTATTGTCGACAAACCAGCACGAAACAGTGACTTGTGAGTGCGCTTTACATTACAGGGACAAAAGTACATGGATTGGGTTTTTTAATTTTGTTTCCATAATATATAAAGATATTTTCTTATTCTCTAAATCGCAATACAAAAAAAAACATTTATTTAAGTGATTTTATTACAAAATTGGATAATCGCGTTAAATTAAATCAAATTTAGCTTATTAAAACAGATTATAAAACATTGCCTTATAAAATTCTCTAGTCTAACAGAATCATGAAAAACATTCTTGAATGGAAAAAAAGACAGTATCTTTTGAAATTATTTTAAAGAATTTAATTAGTTATTTGGCAACGATTTTCACTTTGCTGTTGCCATTTACGACGACAGTGGTGCTTTTATCATTCCTTTTTACAATGAAAGCAATTTTGTAAAGAGCAACTCTTAGCTAGTCTGCGAGACTTTTCATTTCCTATAAATACGAATACGTGTACTTGACATCCCTTGTGTTGAATGTGTCTTATTTTCTTTTAATTTTCCCTCCTGTGTATTCATGGGTGCAAAAGTTTTCTTTGTACTTTACGGTTATAAGATATATTTTGTCCAATAGTGTGAAAGTAATATAAGAAATCGTTTGAAATAACCGGATAAGGGTGACATGTGTCATAAATGCGCGTTTTTATTTTAGAAAATTGCGAAAAGCCAATGAAATGGTAAATCGGATTAATAAGAGACACGAAACCATTCTAAAAGATATCTCGTTAAAATTGCTACATAAACGAATGTATGTATAAACGGATGTCCTTCTAGTCACTAGTATGAACAAATCTTTGTTGATATGTCTTTTTATGTAAGCTCTATATATAAGCTTATTGGCGACGCAAATATTATACCAAGTAAACAAGGGAAATATTCTTCTTGCAACAGATTTCTGATCCCAAATGTAAATATGTCTGCCTAATAAATGAAAGCAAAAAAAAATGTGACAGGAAAAAAAAAAATATCGCTACGCGGATGTGCTTTAGGAATTTTCTATTCCAAAAAAAATTGAGAAAAAAAAACATTCCAATACTTCGTGTTTTTTTCACGGATTTTTCACTGCTAATGATGCTGACGTGATAAATTTTTCATCGCCAGCATCTCATATTTGTCGGTCTCAAGTTCTTTATGTCGGAACAGATAATATGCTGTGCTCTAAAGTCTATGTAGCAGCGTGCTCAGTATACTTGTATATGTTGAGTATATGCTTTCGCGCATCTCTCACCTTATCTGTGAATCTTTTTAGCTTAAAACTTTTCCAGTGTAACAAAGCGCTTCAAATGCTTTCAGTGTACAAAGTACGCGAATAAGAAACATCTTCGTATGAGAAAATGTTTGACTTGCGGGACTGCCCCCATACCACCCACAAATATTTACTTCTTTGCCGAAATAAGATTGATTTAATCTCCGCAATTTTTCACTGACCTCAACTGGTTTTTCACAAAATTTAGTGGATGCTCACATCTTAGAAGATAGAATGTACATCGTTGAAAGCAAAACAACAAACCGAAAACCTGTGATATGTGCGGTATTTGTGTGTTGTTGATTTTTTGTTTCTAGAGCAAATAAAATTTGTAGCATAGCTTTTGTGGTGTGTATATGGACCAGTGAGTGTTGTGTTTATTTTGATATCTTGGCGCTGATGTTTAGGTCTGTTTCTTTTCGACTGCTCTACTTATTTTCATTTGTTAGTCTTTTCTGCGTTTCTCATACTTTGGTCATTTTTAAGTGTGTTGTGGGCGTCACATTTCCCATTTCTTAAATCTAACACTTACCACATTTTCCTGTATATATCTGCTATTAAAGTTTTCTTCTGAAAAAAGTATAGGTTCTCATTTTATTTCTTAATTTTAAGTGCAATTAAGTGCGATTGATGTACTAGTGTAGATATCTTAATATACGTTTCACGATTCAAGTACCTAACTGTTTTTATTTCGTAAGAAGCACTTGTAGGGCGAGATATATAAATCAAATGTATAATTGTTTTTTCCCCGACGGCCTTAAATAATAGTTAATAATTACATCTATTAGGTGAAAGTTAAACATTCCAATTACCCTGCTTAAAGGTGCAAAATGATAAAAATGTAAAATAAATGCACTGGAGAGTTGTGACAGCTTTAAAGTCAGGCACACGGCTAAGAAGAAAGACAAGATGTTCAATTCAACAATCCGTTCAAAAATACTCTGAAAAGTGAACAACGAAACGACGGCGACTGACACCGTCAAGAAATTCCTGCTGAAAATTGCAATTTTCAAACGCAGACAACCATAAACTTTTTCTATATTGTATATTCCCCATCTTCAGCACGTTGAACATATGCATAGTGCATTCACATTGTTTGTATGGCGAACTACACAATACATGGTTTCATATAAAATAAATATAGATTGCATGATTAGCAGCGACAAACAAACGTATACGTGAAGATATCAAGACGTTTGGGCATATTGGATAGCTAAAAGAGGGCATGAAACCACTGAACCATATTGAGTGGGCATCAGATAAGCGTATAGTAGCGAAAAACGGAAATTGTCAGCTGTGACAGTTCCTGCTCAGTTTGGACCTTAGTTGACTCATGTTTCATGGCAGACATAACATATAGCAATAGCCACGACAATAAAACAATGAAAATATTCAGAACGAGATAATTATAAATGATGAAGTGCATGAATTAACTCAACCTGTTTGTATGAGTGACTCAATTCACAAATCATTCCATGATGTAGATGAATAATTTTAATTTGCTATGTAATTATGCGTGCGCTTTTTTGATGAATATACAACACTTTTTTGCGCGTTGTTACTTTGAAGTTTGAACGTGTTACCCTCGACTTTTAAAAGCAGGCACGTGTCGGCATCTTATGTGGTGCTCACATTAAAAGTCAGACTTTACTACATGCACAAAGTAGATTAATGCAATTCTAGTACGTAAATGTAATTTGCAGTTTAAGATCCTTCATTGTCCCTCAGTTATTATCAGGATTTGGATTAATATTATAATTTCCGTCTAAAATGTTGTGACGCTTTATCGAGAATGTCCGAAGCAAAATAAATATATAACAAGGACGCATGACGCCGGCAACTCTTGTGACGATGATGAATTGTTTGTTGATGTTAATGCGCATCCTCGCGCACTCTCATCTTTTATGCCATATACTTGCTATACATTGTATAGACTATCTCCATAATATTCCTCTCAAAATCATTTTGATAATACATATTTTGGTGGTGTTGTATAAAAGCGGCATACCTATATATGTAGATTGAAGATGCTCAGCCTGGCATACATATCAAACTGATTGAATGTCCTTTTGGTGAGTTGTGCTTGTGTTCGTGGTATCATCATGTCCTGTTGATTGCGCAGCATCCAAAATTTATTACAACATATAAATTGTGTGCCATATTTCATATACTATGTAGAGTAACTGAATACACAAAAGATCGGCATTCAAGAGCGTTGAGCGAGTTTTTTTTGTTATGTCTTATTACTCGTTGGTCCTGCGTATGTAGTAGTTTCGTTTCAAGGCATGAGCTCTTGCGCAACGGATGCGTCTCCTTGTACTTCCACGCTTGGTGCTGAACATCTCTAGCTTGCGTAAATTGTAAGGAAAATCAGACCCCTTGAATGGTGTGCATGAACATAAAAATCGTCACTGCTCATTTCATCACGCTGAGAGCGAGATCTTTCTACGACTTTTCTTGAGCACAAATGTTTACGAGGCGAAATAAATTTTCACTTGCACATTTCCATCGTTTGCTCGCGTATACTTATGTACTTGGGAAATTGATGTCCATGTAGAGTGTAGACTGTAGAGCAACGCGCATATCCGTATATACAAGCTACCCTGTCGCTATGCATTTTCTTCTCCTGGCAATTTATGGTGTGTTAGTTTATTGGGAGAGCAAAATTTCTCGCACATACATAAAGCGCGCGCTATCATTCCGTAATCCAGCATTTTCCGTAGACTGTACCCCCGCATTTTCGCCTTGTCGCCCTGTGGCTGCCGTATCAGCCAGCGGGAAAACTGTGTGTGTATATAACAGAGGATGCTTTTTGGGACTTATTTTTTATGCGTTGCTTCGATTGGTGTTAGTTTGTTGGTTCGATTCGTGTTATTCGGAAGAGATGTCGCGTCGCTATAAAACTATAAAGTGCATCCGCCGTTATCCACAATTCAAATAGTGTAATCTGGTGAACATAAGAGGATTCATATAAGAAATGCATATCGTCCCAATGTATGCGGTACAAATGAGTGTTATTGTTTTATCGGTCTGAGAACAGTATCTTAAAGTTTTTCTTAAATCTGAAAGGTTTCTGCGATTCACGAAATGTAAAGAAGCGAGTGAGAGCAATCCACTCAAGATGGCCAATGTATATATCATTAAGAGCGAAAATATGTTTAAGTGACTTGTTCTTAATTTAATAAACGATTTCTGTGTTGTGAAAGTTGTTTTTTTTTTTTTATTAATTATGAAAAAATAAAGTGAAACAAGACAAATTTCTAACAAATTTTGTGCGTTTTTTTAAGTTTGCACATCATCTTTAGTTTAGCTTTGTTACCATGTCTGACAATTTCCATTCATCATCATTATTGTGAAGCTCCATCTATTAGCACACCTACACTTTATCAAATTTTAATGAGATAAACATTTTTAAATCATCAACATTTCCCACCAACAATCAATCATTTTCATAGTATACCACATTATAAACACCACAATCTGCGATATTCAGCTGAATAATCTAACGTCAACTATAAATATGCTGACATTTCATACTAAGTGCTGTTTTAGATGATTGTTCGCGGTGAAATTGTTCAATTTAAAAGGCGTAAAAAACGGAAAAGGAAAAAAAGTGGATGAATAACATCAAGGAATCGTTTACCGCTACTACCACCCAACAATTTGAAGAATGAAAGTGTGTGAGTGTCGTTTCAAATGCATTGCTCAAGGTCGAGCATGAGTTTAAGTGCATTGTGTAATGAGATATTTATAAAGAATGTGTTTTATATATTCAAAATATAAATAAATTGTAGTAAGAGAATTATTTGTTTTCAATTATTAAAAAAAAAACAAGTGTTTTGTGGTTCATCGAAAAGTTGCTGTAGTTTTTACACATGTGTACACATATGGTTTCAATTGATGAGGTATGTTTCTATATATGCTTTAAATGCAACTGCATCATGCATGAATTGTTCGTAATAAGTAAACTGTGTATATATTAGAGAACCGCATTTGGTGACGCGAGAATCGCTTTACACACGAAATGACAAAATGAAAGTCCTGCAGATGACATGAACTGTTGCAACGCGCCGGCAAATTTCGTTTACGTTTAAAGTTATAGGAATGCCTCATGGAGTTTATAAATATGTAGACGATGCAAAAGAAAGCGAGTCATGCAATCGGGCACATCATGTGTGGGCCGTGATAAACGCTGCGCCAGACAGACGTCAACGTCTTAAGGAATCCTCTTGCATTGCGATTTTATTTTCTCCAGCCGCGTTATGCCGGATTAAAAAGAATCGAAAAATTATTATACATTGTAAATGCACATATACATAAATGCATTTATGATAATGAAAATTTGAATAAATAATATGAAGCAATCGAATCTTATAGTTAGGGCCAAAGATTTCAAGATATAAAATCGAAGTTTTTAAGTTAATGTCAATATGAAACAATATCACTGTTTAATGATTGTTTTTGAAAAGTATTAAATTTATGGTTTTACGCGGTCATCACTTTTTATTTTTTATTTTTTTATTATATGACACTACACAAATCGCATATTTACCCGCATTCATCCAATAGAATATAAAACGTGATTCGTGAATAAGATGGAGTGTCCATTTTTGAAAACATCATTGAAGCCAGCATCTGATAAAAAACGTGACTGGAATCGGTCAGTGGCTCTTCGCTGTGAATATTATATATAGCTAAGCAAAGAATTACATGATGAAAAGGGGTGTTTGTATGATTTCACTCGGCTTCTCACGAGATATTGGCAAAAGCATCTATAAAGTTTAAAATTTACATATTATTCACTTTGTATGCGTGCGTCTTCTTATAGTTGCAATTGATGTACAAACGCGAGTACATTAATGGAACAATAATTTTATTAATCAGATAATAAATAAACGTTGTTTAGTGAACGGAGTTTGATGCAGTTGATTGAGATATATCGAGTTCACTTTGTCTTATACTTTGTCTTGAATAAAGAAAACAACGCCTTGAGCAATTCCTTGCATCACGACTTATCAATTGTTTATTGTTCTTTAGCGCGCATGTGCGTTCAACTGCTTTTATTCAAGTCCTTACAACTTTATTCTCTGCAAGATGTACACAAATGTTATCAGATTCAATTGATTGTTGAATATGTAGAAAATATAAATAAATAAATAAATTAGTATAGTATTAATTTAGGTTAGTTATATATATGTAGTTGTTATATATTTCCACTTTTCAATTATAACATGTTTTCTAAGCTTCTTAAGCAGAAAGCACTTAATTTTCACAGACGAATAAATGTAAAATCGTGTATATTTTATCGATGTTAATTAGCAGTCAATAAAATTCTCGCTCTATTTAAAACTTATTATAAACACTCAGTAAAACACATTAACTAACAGAATTCGGAGAGTTTCAAGTTGCACGAGTAATAAAATTAATAAAAGTAATAAGAGTAGTACTGACTGGTCTTCCAAAAATCGCATATTAGAGTAACGCTCCAGTAATGTGAAAATCGTATTCGTATGTACATTGAGAAAGGGAAAAAATGACAGGCGTGGCTTGACATACACTCCGAGGGTTGATGCAATTTGATTTACGATCCCCTCGGTTCCAATACACATACAAGCGCAGTCAAATTCAAATACATATTGACTATTACAGTATAGCTGTACCGCGCACACACTAACACTCAATTTTCAAACAAACACTTTCCACACTATTTTTCATCCCCGACATTCTTCACTCCCCATAGCACGCGGCCATGCTAAATATATTGTACGCATACTCTTTTGTATTTAGCAAAATATATGTACACACACAGAATATGTGTGCATGAGTATGGACGTGCTTTTATTTTGAATGCAGGATTTACTAGCAACAAAAAAAAAAACGAGTGGCTAGAATAAAAATCCACCCTTATTTTCATGTATTTCTTGCATGATGTGTTCATTGTTTTTTTTTGACTGTGCCGTTATAACTACACATGTAGAACTGTGTGTGGCTCATGATCATGGTTGGTCGTATGGCTGTTGTAAGCGCCCGTCAGGACCTTGGTTTTGGAACGACGATTTCTGGCTGGCTACCCCCTAAAGCAGTTCTGATGAGGGAGTGCGAAAAAAGTGGCGAACAAACAATCAAAGTAAAAGGAAATCAAATGATTAATGACCCGAACCTAGTGTGTTCATAAATGATGAATGGGCACATCAGTTGATGAGCAGTTTACCACACCCCTCATTGTTTTTACGACCGGAATAATCACACTTGTGTTGTAGGTGCGAATTTGATTACCATTAAAATAATTCAATTCACCTTTTTCCTTTTAAACCTAACAATTCGTATTAAATTGAATTTTAATACAATTGAAGTTTTTCTGTTTCGCAATTTTAAAAATATTCAAAATGTACAAGAAATATTTATAAAAATTGAAAATTACTTTACAAGCAATATTCCACTTGAACGCTTTTTTTTAGGGAGAACAACATGAATAATTAGCCAGCAATTTCCTCTTAGCTTGATTTTAACAATGCTGCACGCTAAAACACAATAGAAGCTGTGGAATCTATTTTATTTCAATTGTGATTATTATTTAAAAAAAAAACCCAGCTTCCCAACAGTGTTTTGTTCAAGTTTAAGTTATTTAGTGAATGGCCAACGAAACAAAAAGCCCCAAAAAAGTTTCATTTGCACATAATATTATTTTACTGTTATACTTAGTAGTGCTTACAAAATTTATTTTAATTATGTATCGTGCGGCCTCTTTGTTTCCTTCATAAAGTGGTGGCTTACATTACAATACAACAATTCAAATTAGAAAATTAGCGCTTTATGCATTCATCCGCGTATGAGTTCGGAGCATGCATAAGAATTTGTATAACACTATTTAGTATAGAAGACCTTCACAATTTAGGTTCACTAAAATAAACGAATAATTCTCAAATTAACATTGTCTTATCTCGATTGAACTTTTTTTTTTAAATGAGAATATTAAATAGGAAGTTATAAATAATGGTGGTCAAATGTATGGTATAAGTCTATGAATACAGACGTGCTGCCAGACAAGCATAACGTTCAAAAACATTAAAAACAATTATTTTAAATCTTTACCACAACCCGCATTTTGGACTTAAATTGATGCAGTTAAACGGTAAAACTAGTGTGCTGTAATCAAAGCTAATCGGTAAGGTTAAATGTGCAACTAAACATTTAGTTAAATCACAGTGAATTCAAACTTTAATCGCAATTAGTCTTTATATATACTCTACATATGTATTTTCACACAATAATCTATCTAAAATGCACTGAGGTGTCACATGTACTCCCATTCGTTGACACGTCACAAGCAATAAATAGTACACACAGTGAAATGCGCCCCAGCTGGATACAACAATAAACTTGATTTGAGATGATACGAGTATTACCAGTATGTGCATTATAATATGTGCAGTGTGTACGAGGCAACAATGTAATTTACACTAATGGATCAGCGGGGGCTTGTGACGATGTCCCTTGCATTTCTTATGCGTCGCATCCAACTGGTGCAACAGCGAGCTCAGTTATAACAATTGCCACTTATGTGCGATTGCCTTTTAAATTCAAAACGTCGTCAATGCACGCGTTGCACCTGGTAAGTGTGTGCAGTAATATTTTTATACATTTTTTGTTTTATTATGTAATACATATGCTGGACGATTTCTATCTGACATAGGGACATAGGGTATGTTTTTTGTGGAAATTCACAGCGAATGTGAATTCAGTCTGTCGTATGTGAAGTATTGGAATAAAGTAACATTTACATTACCATTGTTTCCGCACTCATTTATCCTTGACACGAACAAATGCATCATGAGTAAATGGTAAAAGGTCCAAAAAACAACACAATTGCAACCAACTTTCTATTTTGCGGCCCTGTCGCATTGAGACTTCACATCCTGCAGGAGCTCTGTTACCATTTAAATGACATTTTTGACCACACCGCATTAGAAAACAAGGTGAACGACATTTTTTGGATAAGCCTAACAATAGAATTCTGTTTTCTCTTAGACTGGCCAACTATTATCTATATGAATTTTTAGAAAGTTGTCCCAATCTAAAGAAAAACATAACAATACATAATATTTTTGTGGCATAGAAAAAAATGTTGTTAGAGACAATTATATGCAAAGGGACCTTGAATTTCAATGACCTCAAATATTTTGTTTTATCATATTTGTTTAGTGAATGGAAAAAATATGTTACCTACGTGATGTTTTAAAATTTTTGCGAGGTTTAACATGCTTGTATATCCATTTTGAAGGATACGACATGTCTTTGGCCTTTTTGTGTTTAGGCAATAAAACAATTAAATTCTGGCTAATATGTTATAAGTTATAACTAATGAGCTTAAATATGTTATGGTTATTACGCAAAATATGTATTTGTTTTAAATGTTCATATTCATTTTTTTGGACACTTTGTATCAGGGGATTTGCATCACTTACAAATATATTGATATTTGCATCTATAAATCCAAATACATATAATATATATGAACATGATTTAAAGTGTATATTTAAATTATAAGAGTAAATCATAAAAACTACATTTTCACCTGAGATACGTTTTTTTAGTGTTCAGTATTTCATGGTAAATTTGAACAGCTTTTCACATATTTTTTCTCTCTGCCATTGATTTAAGGGCTGAATATGTGACGCGATAAATGCAACAGTGCAATAAAGAATCCATTGCGAACATATCAAAAGCAATAAATTATTTTTTCACTACAAAAGCGGTCGCAAAAAAATGGCTACATTGAAATAAACTGTGGCACCACTCAAACGAGCGCGCGCGCGTACACATGTATGTAAAACAAGGGATGGCGGTTGATTGCAAATTGCAGCTAAATAAAAATTGGTGAAAATAAAGTTGCATGCCAAACATTTTCCCTTTTTTTTTCTTTTGTGCAACACCGAAAAATTAATTCATACACAGCAATGCCGATTTTCTTTTCAACAAAATTCCCTTGTGTCAATTCTAGGGGGTTGTTTTTACCGATACTGGCACACGTAATAATTTAACTTTTTTTATGGGCTACAACTGATGTGGAAATTGTACATATAGGGTAGCCGCAAACAAAAGTATGGATAGGGTTTAGAACAAAAATGGGCTACATTCATTATAAAATCTATTTGAAATCAATTTTCAATCGCGCCACCATTGATGAAAGGAAAATCGCTGAAATTAAATGTCAAGCGACAACGATAACAATCGCAAACGGCTCAGTCGGGGGGTGTGCAAGACATAGGCACTGCTAAAAGCATGCATCATTCATTATAGTGTTCGTTGTTATTATTTAAAAATTAATAAATCATTCATCGAGGCTATATGTTTGGGCTCGATTCATGATTATAGGTATATGTGTGTCGAGTACATAGCTTTTCGGTCTGTATATGATGCGGCTGTCATAAAATTATCGATCGGCAATAAATTACTCTAAAATGTCTATCCCCTTATTCTCTCTCAGTGGCAGTCATACACATTACACGCGAATAGTATTTTCATACACACGCATATAGGGGATGAGTTGGAGAACGTCTCGTCGAAACAATTGGTCGTCACAATGCGAACCTATAACACATGCATTTTGCCCGAGTAGAGGCTGAGTATTGGGTATGTCAATATAATTGATTTCAAACAGATTAAGCGATTTCTAGCGTTAAACTACACTGCTTGATGGCATTACATAAGGAGCATATTTGCGAGGCAAATTCATAATTTATGTACATACAAATATATAACCTTAGCCAATAGAAATGTTTAGATTGCGTTTAAACATTTATTGTTGTGTCGAAAATAATAATTAAGAAAATGGAGGTTTATTTTAAGGATTATACATATTTTTGTGATTGGTCTCAATAAATCATTATTGCATTTCAATTGGCTCTTTTAGTCACCCCCGCTTTAATAATATGGTAACCCCAAATTCGGAGTATAAATCGATGCAGTCTCATGGAGGCGATGCGATGTGGGGGGGGGGGAAATTGAATTGCGATTTTAGCCCGTCAGGGATGCATTAAGCAATCCACCCTTCTTTGTGGGTGATGACAATTGATTTCAATTCAAATTGGTATCAATTAATTATACATGGATGTGTCACACCATATCCTATCACGATGCGTCGGGTATAGCTGGACAATTAATTCGTTGTGTTTTGGGTTTGTGCGGCTGGAATTGGCGTTGAAATTGACAGATTCTGTTTCTGGGCACGCTCATTTTAAAATTGAGCTTTCGATGCAATCCAACCATGAATTGTTTTACAACGTTGTGAACATTTGTATACTTTTTTCAACTAATTAATAAAAGAATTAGTTAAGTTATATATTTTAACCAATTATAAATATCTTGTCCTATACCAGTCTTAATTAATTCGTTAGCCATGTATGCTTTTGATGCAAATAACAAACTGCGTGGAGTCGAATTTTGAGTTTTTCATCATCTTAACATCACTTCAATTTAAATCAAAGAAGCACTTGCAGTGAATCAAAGACCATGTTGACTGACGAGTGATGACATTATTCGTTTTGAGGAATATATTTCAGTACTTGAATTCTGTAAATACTAATGATGTCTTTGATTCTTTTGAACTACAGAAGTGGTCATATTCAGAAAATTGCATGATGTATTTACTTTGATATAATAATAACACCGAGTATATTATTATGCAAAAGTGTGTTGCAATGTATATAATAAATTGTGTGCCGCAAGTCATTCGATTAAAAATATTATGTAACCGTTACAAACAGCTGAAACATTGGAATACTTAAAAAATATGCTTATTTAAATTGTGTTCTTATATAAATATAGATTTTCCGATTTCTAAAACACATTCATGAAGGAAATTCTTCAAAAAATTTCACGACTCACGCACGTTCGTTTATATTTCAAGTTTCATGTTTATCTCCACGGATTAAATCGCGACGCAACGTTCCGCATGTGTGAATTTGATTAGTCTCCCGATTTCCTTTAATCAGTTCAGATTTTCTTTTATTTATGGCAATCCAAAAAAAAAATAGAAACCGCACAAAAACGCATCAATTTGTTCAGGTTTTCACATAATTTTTACCATCCGTTTATACATTCCCTTTAATCTACACATCCATATTGCCAACATGCGGTAGAACGAAATAAAGAAAAAAACTTGTGCGCTTTCCGAGTTTTTAAGGTTCGTCAAATATAATTTATGTTTTGTGATACACACGAGCACACGCACATCAGCGAAAATACATATAAGAAGAAGTATTAAAAAATACAAAAATAAAAATAGAACGAGACAGGCATTTGTGATTTATTTATTGCGCAACAGAAGAACAAAACAAAAATATTTTCCTTGATTTTTCTTGTGTCTCGCATTTTCCTCGCGGCAAACAAGAGCGAAAACTGTCGTGTCACTTAAGTTCGTCTCTTCACACTTTACGTATGTATAAGTATATATGTAAGTCGAATTGAACCGAATCCCTTTGTTGGTGTGATGCCTCTTTAAAGCTTCTTCAAGATTGAGATTTAAAGTAGGGAAGGAAAATACGTACAGAACAGAGTGTATACATAAATATGTGCATATATATATATATATAAGTATAGAAGGCATTTCCTGTCACCCTGTGAAGAAATATCATATATACACAAGCAGCGGCATGGCATTGTGAAAACTTGTGCAAGAACGACCTGCAGGAAATCCTCATCTCAGCGCCCTATGCATATAGATAGAGTTATTTTTCGCCGAATTTTCCTTGATTTCAATATAACTATTTAATATAAACGCGCCGCTACGCACACTGTTGTTTTCCGCCCGACGCAGACAGATTCGGTGCGATTTTCTCCGCAGCTAATGCGGCAAGAAATAATGTAACAAAACAAGGCTCACTGGACCATGACTTGAAGCATATCATCTTCAGCCAGCGCCCAGCAGGACCGCCTAATGTTCAGGTTTTCCGTTGTGTGCTGCGTCCGCTTTTCAGTTTTCCTTCCTCTTAATACACCCTTCTTGTCTTCCCCTTGCGTGCATTTTCCACTCGGCACGGGTTTTGCTTTTCACTCGCGCTGCTCATAGGTATTGTTGATGTAGTTATACATACTGTATAAATGCGGGTACACACTTAATGTACACAATGGCAATGAATCAGTTCTGGCCAACATCAGACACATAGCGTGGTCCATCCACCCGCTTCCTGAATTTTCTGCTTCGGCTTATGGACCGTTTCATATAATGCAAGTCGCCTCCCTCACAAAACAGAAACGATTTGGTTGCTGGGGCCACATTAAATGAGCGTTCACGGCGGCCACATACTGTGTGGGGCACTCCATGACATCGTCGAATGAAAAACGTAAACGCTGAATAAAAATTTCTCAAATAAAAACGAAACGCATTCAATGTTGATATTGGCGTTCGTATAACTTCCGGTTTCAAGGGCGAGTTTTAATTTTGTTTTTATTTTTACAGTTTGCTAATTAAAAAAAAAACGTTTTAAGCTGATGGAATAAGCAAGAAGATATCCAAGTTTCAAAATGTAAAAATTCAAAGCAAATTCGTGCAAAAAACGTCTAGAACCAGTTTTGTAGCGACACCTTGGCCCTAAATCAAGAAACAATCTAATTAAATTACGGTAATGGCACCATAATTGACAATAATGATGCAATAAAATTAAAGAGAATTAACCGGATTGAAAAAGGGCAATTGTTTAATGGTGGCATTAAAAATGTAGCAGCAAAGTCATGCCGCCACAACACATTAAAACAACAAACAAAATGCGGAGATGAAAGCGACTGAAAGATTGTTGCGCTCTTCAGAACAAGCTTATAAGCGGAGCTTGCAATTTGCACCCTTTGATCTTCTTATTCACTTGTAATCTCAGCATTATTTTAACTTACTTATTTGTTTAAAATAAAACATAAAGACATAATAAGGAAAAGCTGCAACAGCTTTATATGCTAAATTCAGTGGGATAAACTAACCATGAAATTACATATTATATGAGTACGAGTATTTTCATTTATGAGCGTATCATAAAATACCACTTAAAAGAGCATAATGTTTTCTGAACTCTGTTTCTTCAAATAAATTTGCTTGTTGCCGCTGAATGGTCGACGCTACGTTATTTTGCTGAAGAGGGAGCGTCGCGTCGAATCGCGTCGCGTCGCTTGTTGTGCTTTTATTGAGGTTTATATATGTATGTTGTCTGAGGGGAGGATGAGCTATAAAAGAGCACGAAGATGCTATAAAAGACACAGTCAATGAAATGTTTCTTTTTATGGTGTCGTTAAGCCAATTATGGGATTTATTTGGCACTTATCACACAATAAAAGATATGTTCTGAGTTATCGTACGATAATATTTACAAATTGTTTCACACAACTTTACTGTACAGTGTGAACTTTAATGAATTACATGTTTATTTTTTTTAAATATCTAAAAAAACAAAACTAATCGTAAATATTATTATTGGCATAGTGTAATATTGCATTCATAAGGACATTTCTCATGCATCCTTGAACCACTTCAACCCTACTCATCATATGAAAATTCCCTACATATTAACACCTTAATAATTTAACAATAGCTGGCTTATACGCGAGTTTACATTCATTTTTCATGGCATATGAATATTGAAATAATACAACGCATAACAAAAACATAAACAGAGTATATACTTGCTTTTCTTGTTACACATTGCGCTGGGCGTAAATTAAAAATGCTGTAAATCAATTCTCTGCTGGGCAGATAACAGAAAAAAAACACAGGGAACCTGAAAAAAGTATACATTTTAATTTACATGCGAGCATAATATGTGCATGCAGCATGTATGGTTAAACTGTACGCAGGTTTAATGAAATCGTAATAATAAAATTAAAAATCATTGGGCATATCTTGTTTGTTCCTCGGCGCGTTTATTACATTTATCGCCCCAAATTCTGACTGAACGAGTGCAATCTATTATACAGATAGAATTATTATATATTCATAGGGCCTTCCGAACGAAAGTTATTTATTCTGCGGCACCCTTTACAGCTTGATTTCAGTATCCTTGCAGGATTAATACATTCGCACACTATTTAAATTAATTTGGTGTAAATGTTGGTAGTTTGTTTATACTATCCGAACCTTTAGATAAAAAAGTTTCGGGTTCCATTTTTTTGAAACCTATTGGGAGTTGGGCAGCTATAAATGCGCAAAAGCGGGTATACCTCGTCAACGTAGAGATGATGTCTCCATAGACTAAGGGGTTTCCCGTATGCTGTATGCTTTTCGTGTTATCATCCCTCATGACTTTCCCAGTGTAGTCATCAGTTTATTTATACACACATATGTACTCGAGTATACGCTTTTTCACTTTTCCACAACGCGCTCTTCCGGATGAAGAAAAAATAATACGTGTAATTATATTTTGGTCATAAATTCTCATATCATATCAGACTTGTCAGGCTATGTTTCTACCTATATTATTATGGCTATACCATGTATGTTATGACTGTACGCTGTGCACAGTGCAGCCATGTGCTCCTCTACATGGCGCTGTTTCATTTTCCAGTGTTTAAATAATATTTTCTATATATGTTTGTTGTATATCAATTGTATCATAAGAGCCATCGTATGTGCCAACTGCTAGTAGTAAATGACAGAATCTGCACACATGTAAAAACAATATGAAAATAATGGCTAAAGATGAATCGATGAAATAAAGAAATAGCGAGACACACACCAACACTGCTGGAAGGGATAGAAGACTAAATAATATTTTTCAATTAGAACTTGGTCTAACGAAATAATTCGATTACTGCCGCTTGACCGAGAAAAGTTGTCTCGCGATTTCTGCGCCAAAGTGCCGCATTGCCATCCATATTAGCCGGCAGTGTTCCCATACTTACTACCCATACTATATGGGCAAAGTTAACAGAGCAGAAGTACTGTGAGGGTGACTTTAGCTGGGTGCTGTGTAACAGGAAATGGTTTCAATCGTCTTCCTTCATGAGTCATGCGAAATTCTGTTCTAGACAGTTTTATGTAATGCGTCGGGAACTGAAATTTTTGTTGTATAACCTTCCATTTACTTCATGATCTGAATTATGTGATTGTAGTATATGTTTGCGTTTATGCATTTGATAAACAGAAAATGGATGACTTTTTACCAGCTTTTAACGCAACATTATCATTGAGACTTTTTGTAATGAAATAATTAATATTGTATAAGTGATAGTAATTTTATCAAAATATTTCATTACATTTTAATATAATAGAGATAAACTCACTGGATAAGTAGAATATTTTAAATTTACGTTCTTCTTAAATTATATACGAAACTTAATTAACACTTGAAGAGTTCCAATTCGATTAAAAACAAATTAGGCAAATGAAAAGGCGCCATGTCTATTCCAGTCTTAAATCACATTTGAAGATTAATACATATTATTATAAATGTATTTATATGTATTGCATTTACTGGTTTTGAACTAACCCAGCATAAAATATTTAGTTTGCATATGTATACATAAAAAGCAGTTTTTATCTGCAATAAAATGAATTATTAATTATTGTTGTCGGTCCTTTTACATTTCTTGCATTTCCAATATTATATAATACAATCAATTAAATTTTCTGTTGTCGGCATGTCCCATTAAAACCTCAATTTTTTTTTATCTGGTATTTTTTCCCTCTCTTAGTTTGATTCAAATATTATTTATTAATAAACGAGTAAATTTTGCTCAACGTTGTTTTGAATCATAGAAAATGTTTCAGATTCAAACTTTAAGACGTTTCTATTATCTTAAGCTTTATTCCCAAATAATCCATCCGTTGTGTGACCCTCAAAGCCATTGTAGCGAAAACATTTCTACCGCGCACATCTTAATGCACATATACACAATGTAAATTTGATTCAATTAGTGGTTCCGGTGGTTTACATTTAAATTTTCGTTTCCAAAAGCTGTGTGCTAAGAATACCAACAAAATAAAACGAAAGCAACTGATTAATTTTTTAACAGTTCACAAGGAATAATGTTTTGGAATGGTTAAGGAATTTTAGTAGCAATTAATTTAGTTTCCCTCTATGTAAATTTGGACTTATTCATTTCAAGATTATAATTTATAAGAAACTTTCTCATACATCTATATGTACATGAAAAATATGTATTACTTGGTACGAGAATTGAGTATATATATACATATATTATATTCATGCAACTCGAAACAAGTTATATCTTCAATATGTTACGCCATTCTCAAATATTCGTTTCTCAACATGTAAGATCATATAGTAATTTTGTTGTCGGTTTAGAAGCTTTTCATCTCAAATTATTAAATTGCTTCTAATTTGAACCAATAAAAGACCATACTATATTCCTCTTCGCCAATGGCGTTGCTTTGTATTCTATTTTAACGGTTTCTATAAATATTTATTGCCGCTAATTTTTTCGTCCCAGCCTTATAAATCCCTAATCGTCGCAGATGCGGCACAATATTTTATTTATACCATCGACTTCCTTTCTGTGGCTCAACTTACTTAGTAAAATATCACTATACGGCGGTATACATGTAACAAGTAGATTTTGATTCTTAAAACCTATACATTTATCGCAAGCAATCTTCAATTTGTAGCAATAAATCAATATCGATAACACATTTGCCCTGTACTTTTCTGATGCTTCCACGCATAATTATTATTATTATTGTAATTGCTGCCTTGAGGGCCTATATTTACTCAGCAACTTTATCCGTTCAGTGTTGTTTTGTTTTCACACACAAATTATCTACACATAAAAAAATCGTATATATATGTGTACCACATCTGTTCACTAAAACGTTTCATGGTGGCGCTCTTAATTTAGTTTAAGAAATTTTCATTCAGCTGATTTTAATAATTGCCTTTATAACAGAACTGAACAAACTTGTTGGGTCAGTTGGTCAGTCTAAACAGCCCTTTATTATAACTCAATGCCTATACATTTCTGGAGAAGGGTATAAACGAATAGGATGCGTGTTTTAATGATGTCATACTTCTTCTTTGGTAGTCGAATATCGCACGCATCACATTTATACAAAATTTCTGACGCCGCCCGTTTCAAAATATTAATTGAAATATTTACATATATACACTACAAATACGAGTGGTATAGTGACTTGAAGAAACACAATATAAATGCAAGCTGTTTTCTTCTAGAATTGCCACTCGGAAACAATTTGCCCAATGTGCGTGTGTGTATTCATTTATGTGACATTTACATGCGTTTATGTTGCTACTTGCTATGCTTTAGTACAGTTTGCAGAGTGTTTTGCTAATTTGCAGAATGTCAATTGAGGTCAACTTAGTTGGTTGTAGCATATATTTGTCGCTTACTGGAATATATTTTACATAATGTAGGTACTGCAATAAGTATAAGTATAATGACGATAAGACTGTTGATATCGTCCATGATCCTATCTTCTAAATTCATCTATAAATACTTTTATTTTGAGGAGTTTTTTTTATTGTTATTTAAATGTAAAACAACATTTTTTTTTAACAATAGTACAAGGCTGAAAATTAACATAAACGGATACTAGCAGTAAAAATTTACAATCGAAAACATTGAAACATTTTTAATTACCATATATTGACCCAACTTCACGCTATTGTTGTAAACAGCAAGGTCACATAATATACGATTACACATATTTAGTTATTTAGTATAAATGTAATATGTTCAAGAAACATTTCTAACTACGTACGTATGTTTAAAAAAAATGCAATTGATACCTTATATATTTTACATTTAACATAAAGTTATTTATTACTTTATCTCCTTGTCATCTCAACACCTTACTCTGATAACTAGGTAAATTATTATATATAAATTGCAGGTACGACTTAACATTTGTGCTTTGCGCTTTCACTAAATTAAGACCTTGGAAGTCCCTGAAATAGAAGGCGGCTCAGTGTCGGCCTCTGTGAGGCCAACCTATACTGTAACCTGTGAAATATTTTCCAAAATTAACAATGCGGTGTTGGTGTCGGCGTCTCTTGTCTTTTTTGCCGAAAGCATATGTAACCGACATTGTTTAATCAAGAAAAAGCAATACCGACAACATTTGGGAGGCAGAATGTCTTCATTTTGTTTTTAATGTGAATAAAAAATAGAAGTTGCAGCAACATCTGCATTAGTTTCACTTTTCCTTATGTTTAAAACATTCAACCTGGTATACCTTCAAATACCATTACCAATGCATCTTAATGATATTATTATTTCATATATAGGGGTCGACCGCTGAGTTAGAAAGTTAACCATTGAAAATGAGGGAGAATTAAGTCATTACTGTGTCAGCTATTCTTCTTTTTTAGCCTTTAAAACAAAAAGCAAACAAGTAACTAATGAAGCAATTTCTATTTTCCAGGTACTTTTTCGGATATCTTCGACCCGTGTTCAACCAAAGCGCATTTAATGCGCATCTAAGTCATATTTTTAAATATAAGGTGAAAACACTAGAAAAGGTAAGATTTTTTTTTATAATTATTAAATTTCCACCCGAGATTGCAAATCAATTTTATACATTTATTAACAGTTTTTGTAGTAAAAAGTTCGTATAAGTTAAAAGATAATTTATGAATTCATATTTAAATTTAACACCACGTAATTAACTGTAATTCAACTATATTATCATAATTCATAAGGCATATGTGAAAATAAACTGATCCAGACGAAAGTTCACTAATGCGCGCAAATTTTTGAATTGTTCATTGTCTAACTTGTTAATTTCTCAACGTGTTTTCCCCATTTGAAAATAATTTATGGCTTCTTTGACTGCGTACGAAGAACGGACACATATTTTTACAACTTAAAAATTTATGATTATTATTCTATGGCACCTAATTAACGCAATAAGCGCCACAGAATCATGAGCTACAATAAAACTTAATCTAATTCTTCGTGCCACAATATTTTACAACCTTCTTCCGTTTTATGTTATTGAATCATGTTTCGTGTTTACCCGGTGGACGCTGTTCATTTCACCTGACTCCCTTTTATTAGTGGGGCCCTATAGTCTGTATACCTTGCATAACTAACATTAACCAGTTTTTTTAAACTATAGCATAGTCGAATCAACTAGTAAGAAATCAGCCATTGCCTTTCTTTTTCAAATAAATCGTTCCATACTGTTCGACTGTTTTGACTGATTGCTCTCCGCCATTTTATTTTCGCCTTTTACACAAATCCCACATAGAGCCAGTTATGTTATATAAGTGTATGTAGAAAAGCCCATCATCTGTCAATCATTTGTAGCTGAACGTGAAAGACAATCCCTCCGGCCTATGCGTTCACGTGTAATAATAGGCCTAGCGGTTCTCGCACACACGCACACGCAGTGCATGTGCGATTCTCGAACAATGGCACATGAATAAAATTGAATGCATATGCGTTTGGAAATGCGTGCGCATTTGCTATGCCATGTGCATAAGAGTTGTTTTGTTCATTTGATCTTTTTTCTCTCCCATTTTACTTTTCATCCCCTAATATGTATGTATATATTTGGTGAGTATATGTCATGCAACATCCTCAGTCATGCAAACAGTTTCCCCTCTCGATGGAAAACTCGAATTATTTGTCGTGTATGTGATCAAACATTGCGAGATGCCAAAGAGTATGTGCGACGTGCGTACAATGTTGATTTATTAGGGGACAGCACAAACTCCATCGGAAGACACAATACTTTGAATTCTCTAGCTGTGTGTATAGAAAAGACTGTGCGCGATGAGCGATATATATCATATGTGATGCATTTTCAGACCCGCCTTACGTCAATTATGGTCTTGATTTAACGTTTAAACATTTTTACGGTTGGGACAGTAGTTTACAGATTCTATTAACAACACAAGATTTTAATTAAGCTAATTAATGTAATCAAAGTAATTTTTATAATCGGAACCTAACCATTGCCATCAGCATTGAACATATATTAAGTAGACATACGGGTTAACTAATACCATTTATATTATTATGCATCTTACGCTTTTCCATGCCTGGGTTGACGTATTCTTTACTTTATTTCATTGAATCCCCTAACGAATAACGGCTGTCTTTAATATAGCAAAAAGTATCATATTCAAGTTCCCCAAGAACAAATTTCGTGTTCATTCTTCATCACCAAACTGTATACATGTTCCGTTATACACGCATATAGAGTAAAAGCCGCTCAGAAAACATCGCGTGTGCTCAGGCCGAGCGCCTTAATTTCAAAATTCAACATATCTGAATAAATATTCGCATGCAAATTGCAAAACTAAAGTTTAAATGAGAATTTCTTCACGCCGTCCGCCAACCCCCAAAAAAAAAAACACCAAAATGGAACGCAAAAACGAGAAATTTCATAGCACAAACTATTTAAAAATGCCAAAGCTGAAAAACATTGATAGGAATATATACTTAAAATGTACGATATAGACATTCAAAATGCAATTTTCCCACAATAGATCATTCCAGTGAATGGCACACGCACACACCGTAGGTGAACGTGTGGGGCAGAGAGGCACAGGGAATGGCGACAGCTCTCAAGTCAACCCGTCCTTAGTAAATTTGAATATTCAGTAAGGAAATATGTACAATCAAACACACGTCCAAAATGCAATGTACATTCGCGACAAATACAATAAAATTCACACCTACTTTGCACAATGTCTAACTACTTGTTTTTCATTAGAATAGTTTTCGATTTTCACCATAGAGACACAAACAAATTTACATGTACATATTTATGTACATTGTGCAGCGTGGCGACATAAAAGTCTTCATCAAATTTTGCTATAAGTGCATGTATGGAAAAACTAATTAGCTTGAACTAAAAAATACATTAAATATATTAAATATTATTGTATACATCTTTTTTATAAAAATAGATTTAAATGTTGTCAAATATATTCAAACATGAATCTAAACATGTAAATATTTCATGCATTTAAAAAAAACACCCTCAATTTTCACCCTCTAATTTAACGAATTCTATAGCACTTGCGTTGCGGCTTATAGTTCTGACTTCAGTCACATGAAAATCTCTTGGGTCTACGAATTTATAAAATGTAAGCTACAAAAAGGCAGAGGATGTTTACCATTTGAATTTTCCGACATAAAGTTAAACTTTCATTGAAAGAAAACTCTTTAATACTGAAACGCATTCCTATTATTCAATTCATATGAATTTTCTCACACACAATGTTACCTCGTGCACAGGCACCAACAAACAGAGCAGGAAAATACAAATATTCCGTGGAAAATTCTCTGAAAGCTTTACGTTGTTCTAACACATGGAAAGGCGATTATTTGTGCGGTTTACAGCTGAAAACTCACTCAAGTAGCGTGCAGCAATAGCCCGAGAAAAAAGCAAAAACACTGGATGGATTGATGGTAGTGGTGGTTGGTTGAATACAATTATACGGCCATGCTTTCCTGTCCATACACATATTTATGCTGCTAGCATATGTACGTACGTATAAACAAACGCGCCTATACAAACGCAGTCCCACACTGCAGCATATACACAAACGTTCATCTAGTGAGGTTGGATGTTTTTCCGCACATTTTTGCCTTTTCATGTTGTACTTGCGCTCGCTTGACGGTGTATGTGTGTAGTGTTGATTTTTGTATAATGTGTAGTATATGCCGTTTTCCTTTGCAACCCAGTGTTTGCATGACATTCGGTAAAATCAGACATATAATACTTTACACATATGCGCGACGCCATTTCTAGCGAATAAACATCACGGGGTCAGAATAGCGCGATCGAACGAACGAGTCAGAAGTTTTTTTAAAATAATATTTAAATCCGTCATAAGTATACGCGATGTGTTTAGATTTGTTGCAATTTGAGACGCGTTAAAATAATTCTGTGCCGGGAATAATTTTTAAAAAATTGTGAAATTCTTCTAATAACTTTTGTGAAATGTTATTTTATGAAAAAGACGTTGATTGCAATTTTTTGTTCAAATGTTCATTTAGAATTTTTTTAAAAATTGTTTTCTGAAAATACAGTGATAGCAAAACAGTGAATTTTCAAGTGAATCTAATCAAATAATCTTAAATTAAGAAAATGCCTTAAAATTTAAAACATAGCCTTTTTTTTTTACTATAATGGCAAAGTTCACTAATTTTGAAATTTAATTTCTGCGCAAATTTTATGCGATAGGAAGTGGTGGTGTTAAAATGAGTTGAATGATATGATAAGTGAAGTAAAAACAACATGATGAAAAAATTAAAATCAAATAAGATTTGTGATTAAAATATTTATAAAAGTGCTTCATTTTATCATGGCTACAAAGTCTGAAACAATGTCGTGTTATTATAAAACGAATATATATTTTAATGGAATTAAATTTAGAAGTTGAAGGTAAATTAATGGGTAATATGTATTAACTTATAAAGTTAAAGATTCCAAATAAAAATTAAATTCTGACATAAAAACTAATTTTTAACATTTAACAAGCGTTCATAAAAAAAATTCAATTCAATTCAATTCAAATTATATAAGTAATCCTAAATTTATGACTTAGGCTAGTATTAATTTGAACAATACACAAATCCATTCACGCATGGAAAAAGAAACATAGAAATGTACAAATTGATATCTTGTTATCCTTTTTCATTGAGAAATAATTTCCTTGTAGCTTGTATCGTATTCAATGATACACGTTGTTATTGGCTTGCGGTAGCATGAGTTAAATACAAGGAGGAATCCGCGTTGGCCTTAAGTCGCTTGTATGCACTTTCATTCAACCACAAGACAACAAAAGGGAACAAATATAAAATTAATGACTGTGACTGCAATACCTTAACAAATGTATTTGTGTATCAACTTAATGCCGTTTGTTGTCTTAGACATAGCACACGTTAAACAGTTAGGGTTGAATGGCAACGATGCGGTTAAGGAAGTGCAGTTTATTTAAAAGAAATTAAATGTCTGAATTTATTGCTACCCACGGCGATTGAGGGGTGCCATTTTTTCACACACAATTCATTAAATACGACACAAGACAATTAGTTCTCGTATACATAGTGACACAAAAGTCATTCTTACCTGCGCCCGTTAAATTTATGACAATTGGCTACAATGCGCGTTCGCTTGTTCACTGTTGACACATATATTTGAGTTTCTCAAGCATACTCCTAGCCGTCGACTTTGCGAGTTATCCCGCTGCATATGCGTGCGCCACTCAATTAATTAATGGCCGTCTGCAAAACAGCTGATGTTGTTTTTACTTATGCTTCGTTAAGAACATTAAATTGAAAATGCATTTTATATAATATCGGCATTTCATGTGAGCTGTCGCCTGATGAATTCCTATAGCACATTTTTAAGTGAACGCGACTTGATTTTGAAGGAACTTCGCATGGAACAGATCGAATTAAATTTTATCATGTTTGCATAGAAAGTTTACATGTATCAGTGTCTAGTGGTAAAGGATAAGGTAAAATTGCATGGAGTGGATGAAAAACGCAACATGCTTGAATCTCAATTTGCAATGTAATTTTTGCGCACATGTGCGACCACAGCTTCAAACCAGTTTGGTGCTGAACAAACATTTCATAAATGAACATAAAGTTTTCGTTTGATATGCGTTTATGTGACGTCACTGTTTAATATCAACTTACGTCCTTTACCTCCATCTTTTTATCATTCTATTTACATAACATTTTATGTACATTTATTGTTTTTGTTTGCACTTCATAAAATGAAATAACTTTTTCGATATGTAAATGAACATATTATTTCAGAAATTTTTAATTATGAATAGTTAAAATGTTTGTATAAAGTAATGTGATAAATGATTTAAAAACATTTAAAATCGTTTAATATAAACTTAGTAAGATCAACGATTTTTACATACAACATAATTTTTTAATTAATTAAAAAGTAGTTCATTATTTTTACAAACTGGGTAAAAGCAGGCAATAAAAATGGATGCAAAGACGTGTTTATAAACGACGAAGTACATACAGCCAAAGCAATCACGGAATCAGTACTCCTATTTCCTTTGACTGATTTTACTTCAAACCGCAAAGTGAAGCTAAATCTCGAATTAACATAAATGCTTTAACCCATGAAATAAGCAATCTTAATTTATGAGATAACGACTGTTGTATATAATTGACATTAATTACGCATTTAAATACCAAGCAAGCGATCGAGATCGATTTATCTGATGGCGCACATGAAAGCATTGATAATCTGTTTACACTTTTACAAACGATTTTATTTCTTTGATTTAAAAAAAAAAAAACATAAAAATGAAAACAAAACAAACCGTAAAAAATGCAATAAAAGCCGAATGGCATACCATCGCGACGCGCCACGCCACCAACACACTTTAAATTTTCCACATGAGCAACAAGTTTGTGTACATAAAATGCAATGAATGGACTTAAAAAAGGAAGAAAAAACTTGCACTTTAATGTTTCTCATCAAGCAGCAATAACCATAATTACTATGGGTTTAATGTGCATATACATAGCAGGCACTTACACCACTTACACAAACATCATTAATCTGTAACAAATATTTCACATGAATGTGAGAAGAATATGAAGCGCGCAAGTGCAGCTCACATAATTTGTTTAAAGAAGCATAAATGATTAAACGATCCTAATTGTAATTGCAGCATTAATATGCTAATTGCGAAGATAAATGGCAATACAATTGTTTGGTCGCGCGTCGGCATCAGTTGCAGCAGCCGCGAGCGTGCAAAAACAAACTGAGCTATATGCACGCGAATTGCTCAACAGAAACACCGCTAATTATTTATTAATTATATGTATTTTGTGTCGGATTCCTTTTTTTGTCTATAGTCAATTTGACGCGCAGAGTATTATATAGCTAATTAGTTATACTGCCAAACGAATTATTGCCAATGTTTTTATTATTGCAGCAGGTGATGCCAAACAAACGTCTACACTTCAATATTTAAATAAATCAAATCTTCAGTCTGCAGTGGAACCGTTAAATAAAAATTGTCTTAATCTTCAGATAAACAATTTATTAAATGTTCATTTCACCACGCTTCCAATTTCCTGATATCGCATTGAAGTGTCTCTGTCGTCCACATGAATGCCGCTCCATGCATATTATAAAAACATATAAGTACGTGCATTTTGTCCGTTGATACCGCCTATACTGTATAGATGTATACCCTCACGCATTTTTAACTGTGCTCTGCATTTAGATCTGCATTCAATTTATTGCAAATGAGAATTTATTGAATCAACATGTACTTTACCATATAGAGTATGTAATAATATAGACAAAACACAATTTAGACACACGGGTGTAACAAACACCGATACTCTACTCTTCTTTGAGTGCAATGTTCAGTTTAAATGTGCTGTATAGGTGCCGATGCATGCAAATAGAGTTGTTACTTTATAAAA
>JANSTS010001856.1:14823-31124 GCA_026546915.1 Sylvicola fuscatus
CGTAAAGTGAATTGATAAACATAGACACGTTATGCTGGGAAAAGCATAAGGCGAAAGATGGGGACACTACAGCCACATACAGCATAATGAAATAACACAATTGAGTCATGTGAAACATTATTTAGAGATAGTTTTTGCTCTGACGAAGCTTCGGTCCATTTTCAACACTTTGAAAGAATATGGACACAATTCTCAAATCTCTCAGATTGGGAGTTAATCGCCAATAAAAACATCTGACCAATTAGCCAATCCCATTACAGAAGCTCAAAACCATCAAAGCAAATTGTAGTGCTGCAAAGAAATTCATCCTCATCATAAAGGATGTTTGCAACAAATTGAAAATGTACCACAAGGCGACAGAAGGAAAACTAGATCTCATATGACAAGTGAACCTCCATTTTTTTTTAAAAGAAAATCATATGTTCGACTTGCACTCTGACAAATCAATTCTTGTAGCTAAATCTGAAAACAAAAGCGCGCACAACCAACGGCTCGCCCACTTGTTGGCCAACACATTTATGGATTTTGTTGTCTTCGACGTCGAATTTACCATTTCTTTCCAATAATTCATGGCGACGTCGTTTTTGCGTTTTAGCCATGCTACGTCTACATAAATGCGCTTTTCTGCTTCCGACAGTGATTGAATGAAATGCGCTTTTGTAGAATTTTATGCAAAGGCCAGTTGAACATTTGCTGTAGCCAATTGGCTGGCAGCGTTTCCCTTGGCAAACATTCCGATTGCAATAAACTGATGAGGATAGATGAGATTAACATCCCATACGTTCAAAATTGACCTGATTGTAACACTTTGATGTGAACATTTTAATTTTTGGACAAACTTGCTCATACTCACATATGGTATTTGTCAAAACCGAATTCGCACGTTTGTGGACACATAAAATAGAGAGTTTTGTTGTTTTTACATACCTGAAAGATGAAGAAAAATAAATTAATTAATAATTATGTTCGTAGTTAAATCAACAAAATTTTATATGATTATAGACAAATCAAAAGGATTACATTTAATTAACATAATGTCCAAGCGAAAATGACACTTGTCGCCACTTTGTACATGAAAATCGCAATTCATTTCACCATAATACGTGAAAAGAGGAAAACTAATTTTAGTCATTGCAAATATAGCAATTATTTGTTATGGAAGCATAAAACGCTTTTGCTGAAATTGCGATATTTATACAAAATAGTGGGTAGGAAGAATATGCATAATTATAATTAACATTGCGACTTTTTTTTGCAATTTAGCCATTAAGCAAATTAACAGGTTGTCATATCTGTTTCACGAGCTTTTATGATATGAAAGTGTCGATGTTCTATTGTAATTTTATGGTGCAATAAAATGTTAATATTTGCAATGACATGAACTAACAGAGAATTTTTAACAATAGATTGGCTAAATTATGTAAAATATTCATAGGTAAATGTCAAAGCATTGAAATCATATAATAAATGTACTCGGCCGAGATGAAGTTTTGCTATGTCCCCATTATGGTAAACAATAATTTTGTAATTCTTTGCTTTCTCTCTCAAACCCACTCCTGAGAATCAATCAAGTTTCCAACCAATTTTCCCTTGCATAAGAATAGCATAAAGGTTAAGTACATAATCATGGTAATATACGATCGAATATAAAAACAAGTGAATAGCTAGCTTTATTACACATATCACCAGCACGCATGTCAATTTATAAAACGAATGACATAAGTGCGTAATTGAATTGGGGATGACGATCGCAATATAATACAGTTCCGTTATGAATACTAACGCACCGCCAAGACAAAGCACCACCTTCGAGGCAATCGCCCAGAGAAGGGATTAATAAACGCTCAACCTTTTGAACCCTAAAGTGGGCAAACACGCGCGTCTGAAAATTGTTTCTGTCGAGACTCGGCACTTCAACCTTTATTGTCGATTAAGTAGGTCTTTTATGCAAAATCCCCGGCCAAATGGGAGGACGTGTGTTAATTTTTTTAATAACACACCCACCATATGTGTATGGATTACGATCAAAACCAATAAACTATGTGTCTGTATTTATGCACAGATAAACGCAACTCTTTATGGATGCGAAGATTGAAGACAAAGTTTTTTTTGCGACACCCATCCCAGCTGTGGCGCACTATCTCAGTTTCGTGCCACCTTCATATATGGATTGACGCGGTGGTGCCACCCACACGCAAGGATATTATGATACAATAAATGTTGTGTGAGCCACTGTATGTGGGCGAGATGAGTACTCAGCACGGCGACGAGGCAGACAGTGTTGAAGAGCGTCAGGATAATGAACATGCAGGATGGTGAGACGCGAAAGTGAATTGTAATTTCACCATCATACTGGAGACTGAGATTGTGCACGAAGCCTGATGATCGTAAATATCAACACCACACATAAACAAACAAACAAAAAAACACACACACGCACACACACACACACCAACAGCAGCAATCTGAGCTAAGTGCAAATGATTATGACATACTAGATCTTAACGCGGGTGAGGGCGACGACGATTTCTATGATTAGAATGCACGGTATTTTCTGTACCATCATCATATTCGCTCCTTGAAAGCTAGGCCTGGGAATAAGCAGGAAGTAATCACTTTAAAATAGGTGCTGGAGGTGGATGCACAACGTGACGACACGACGGGACGTAAAGCACGCTTGTGAGCTTTTATCAAAACGACTGCCTTGCATGCATAAATGAACACATTTAGGTGAACACAAATGCTTTGGTTTGGAAATGTTAAACAGTGCAAGAGCTTTCTTCATCTACGATTATATGCTGCATTATGTATTTATGTCTAATTGGTATTGAGAGGATTACTTAAAAGTAAACGTGCGATTAAATTCGATCATGTAGAGGACGGATGTATATGAACACGATAGCGTAAGTAGATTATGTATGCAATTTTAAGCGCAACATAATGTTCAATTAAGCTTTCAATTTATGAAATCAAGAGATTTTTTTACAAAGAGTTTTAGATTGTAGATTAAATACCCTTTAAAGCTTTAACATTGCCATTATGTTCAACACTGGCCAAGCTGCAGTGATCATCCCAGTAGAATACCTGCATAGTCGCTGCCACTTAAAAACTCATAAACATACATATGGACATGCTGACACGCTGAACAAAGTCCTGAGGCATGCTTTCATATTTTTTTCGTTTTTACTCAAACAACTGCCCGAAACTCGAGTGTTAACAGCTTTTTTTATTTTTACTTTAATTTTGGACACTGACCAAGGCACCAGCAGCTTAGTGCAAATTTGAGTCGATGTCATGTCCCTTGGTATGTCTGTCTCTGTAACCAACACTGTTTTTCCAGGACAAGATACTCCATCAACAGAAGACATGTGTTAAATAATATTTTGAGAAGCATTTCTATGCTTATAGTGAGACGTTTTTTATTATGATTTAACGTGGCAATGTATTAAATTAACATTTTCTCATAAACATATTTCCACCATTAAGCTAACTAATGTTATGTATTGTAAAACATTTCAATTAATTTTATGTTCAAGGCCGTCAAAAGCAGGACATTGCGTGACAACGTAAATGAAATAAATAAATATGGTTAAAAATATTATGCAATAATCATTTCCACCATGACGTGCATGTTAAAAAAAAAATGGAAAGCGATCAAATAATTACCTTAAACGTGACCAAACAAAATCATTTAAAAAATTCATACATTGTCAGGTCAAAGGCTTTACAAAGATTCATATGTGAATTTAATTTACACAAAAGAGGATTAATGACAGAGAAAACTGGAAATGTTCGTCACACAGTCAGAAAAAAGAAAATCCTACTTTAATTTGAAATAAAAATTGTCTACCAAAAGTATGAATAAAATATTTTTCAGATATGACATGAAGGAATGTTTTGGCAAAAAGTTACTACAAACGACCTGGAATGGCGGTGCAAGCGATGAGTGAGTACACTATATATGCAGATGCCGAAATGAAAGGACGCCGCCGCCTTCATTCCACGATATTAGAAGTCATGATATGCATGAACATACTTTACAATAACTCGTTGTGTACAGAATCATAAAATGTATGATCAGCGACAGACAATTTATGCATTAGAATTTAAAATATTTACTTAACTCAATTTTTGCCGGAGCGCTTCATACTACTCGTATGTGTACTGACTACACGTTCGACAAACTGCGCGCATGTGAGTCATTTACACGACGCGACGCGACGGTGAGAATTGTATGCGAGACAATCCAGAGGCCACTCCGCGAGAATGTTTGCATGAATATGTGAGCTTCGCATAGTTGTCTCCGGGCTCGGTAACCCATAAAATACCCTTTCTTGTGTATAAAGTTGCACAAACATGATCATTTTCAATGCAAACGCTGGCAAACATAGAGGCAAACAGCGCCCACCCATCCCGCTTTGTGTGGAGCTTTGAAAAGCTGCGACTGAATATTTGATTTGCTGGTTATATCCTTATGGTGCTGTGCGGATAGCCTGGATAGATCCTCATCTTCGCAGTGTTTTATGGAGCAACATGCAAATAATGCGGCATACCTTTTGTGTGCTCAATTACTGGTCGAGTGAAGCTTTTAAGTTCTAACTATGCGAATCACTAACTCACTTGTTTAAAGAAAATCGGAATAATTAAGCGAATTTATTAACCATGCTAATTAGAATGCGTCTCCACATCAAATTCGACTAGATTTATTCTATATTTATAAGGTTGGTGAAAACTTCAGTGCATCAGAAACCACATGAATGATTTAGTTTCGATAGCAGCCAAAGTTTCGATGCCCGAAGGAAGCCAACTGAAAATACCATTTTAAATTATTTACTATTATGTAACATCCTTCTGGGTGAAATGCATCGAAAAGTTTCAGAGATGTGGTCAATGGCAACGGTTTATGGCGGATCTTAAAATTTAAAGCTCGCAACTTTTAAGCACTTATTGTTGTATAGACACAGTCTATTTATCTAAACTTCTTTTTTTTTGCATCTTAACATAAACGACACGTGTTTATGCTCGACTATGTTACTGTGGGTAAACATCCATTACGGTGGCTGCAGCAGATGCAATAAGTTATAATTTATGCACGAATTTTGGAGCCATAAATATTCCTTTAAAAAGCAATATGTGAGACTTTAAAACCATTTTAGAAAAAAGATTTTGTTTTCCTTTAAAAATGGGAGTAATGAACATTTTTGAAACGACCTAAACTAGGTGACATCTACCACTATTAGGTTGTAATTTCGTATTGAAAGTGAGTAGGAACCACCATATTCACTTTACTTGCATGATGCATTCTCAATAATTCCAAGCACGTCATGTAAGACAAGCAATCTCCCTAATCAAATATAGAACTCCCTACGGCCATCATAAATTACAGCATAGACTTTACTCGTAATATGATAGAGCAACCTCCTTCACTTCCACATAATACACGTGTATCCTTTCAACATTTAAAGCTAGCTAGACTGTGAGCCATACATTCTCTCTGGCTCAATCATATTTGCAATTTAATTTATGAACAATTCCAGGGAGTGGCAGACGCCAGACTTGACTTGTTGGGTGACATGGCGCTTTGCTAGTGCGACGCTGGCGCGACGTCACACTGTCACATTCTCATAAACATTTTATCATAGACAAACTCACTGTTTTTACTTGCAAATTGTTGCATAATGCAATTTAGTTTCATACAAACTTTAATAGGTTATGAAACAGCGTTTCCATAAGAATAGTCTGTTGAAATAGGGTTTATTAAAGGACGTCTTTAAATAAATTAATGAATATTGAGTTTTAATAAAACGTCCTTATCAATTTTATTCATGAAAGAAGCATCAGCGGCAAATAATGAAATAACACATTGCAAGTGCTAAACAAATATCCGAGTCGCGTCACGTTGTCCTGGACCACCGGATTAATATGATTTCAAGCGAATAAAAACAAATACAATGCACGTCGTAAGGGTATAGGTAAAGAGAATTAAAACTGAATTTTTTCTGTTTGATCTTGCGTCTAATCAATGCATCCCTTTGGTCTGTTAAAAGCGGTCGATGTGTTTGGACAAGAAAATTGCAAGCCAATTCCTCAGTATTCAGCACAGGAGATGGGAAGTCGCTACCGAATCGGCATCTGTGCCGTATGCATGCTGCATGTGAATTGGATTTTATGTTCTATTAGTTCTGTCAAGAAGAGGGAGGAAATTGTTTTATGCATTATTGAAGTGGACGGGTGCAAACCGTTTTGAAAGAGTGCGCAGGAGATTTCAATGAAATTCCGAAATCGTTTCATGCTATTCAATTTTATGTAACTTCTGTAAAAAGCTGTGCTGAATGTAAATTGGATGTTTTCGCTTTACTCAATGAATTAGATATTAACTAATTGATAAAAAAAATTGTTTTATATAAAAAATAAAATAAAATAACATTGTTTCGTTGAGAACTTTCACATGCCCTTTTAAAATCAAAGCCGAGAATGTCGAAGCGTATAAAAGTCGATCCAAAAATACGCCAAAAAGGACCTTTAGCGATTCATAAAAAGTTTAAGAAACTTGTCTTGTTTAATATTAATTGTTGCTGGTTCGTCTTCGGAGCCAACTAACGCTGTTGTACACAATGTACAACATGCTGTGTGAATCGTTTCGTGAAAACTTTTCCACCGCTATACATATATATTCGCCTTTATGTACATAATATAGTTTTAGAGAGCAGGATGGTTTTCAAATTCGCCACACATTCGCCATATCTTACAAGAACAAGTTTTTGCCATTTGCTTGTTAGAGAAATGATGCCGGAAAGCAGAACGGGACGATTGCCCGATAGCGGTTGAACTCTTGATATTCGAATACACTCTCGGTATTGTAAATAATTGAATAAGGAAAGTATCTGTCGAATGTTTTGGACCTCTAGCAGAACTTAATGTACGACAAACACTTAATTAGGTATACTGGTATGTGAGGAGAGAAACCTAAAAGCTTTGTTTCTACTTGTCGTGGCTAATTAACTACATTAAGCATTGCGACACATAAAACTACAAGGAGCACAAAAAATACATTCGACTAATTACGTGTATCCACAATAGGAAATATGACAAAATGAAAGCATCAGCAATGGTTCCGATTGATAACTTCCTTCACATCACATGCACGAAGCGCTTCAAGAATTGCGTGTTTGAGTTTGACACACAAACGTACGACATCACAGCTTTCTCGGTAGCAAACGGTATGCATGGCCGACATCAAGAAAAACTCGACGCTTTTCTTTTGAGATTGTCATGTGTGAAAGCAATTGACAGATGTGCGGTTGTTTGTGTTTATTTGTTTGCCCGTCCTTGTTTGAGTTCGCACTCATTTGGAATGCTTACGCCTTTTGTGCCCGCTTTATGTACATTTCATCATCATGTTGATTTGAAAATGGGCGCTCGCAGCTTTTGTTTTATGTCTCGCCCAGCCCAGTGCAGCCACCCACCCCAGCCGGGTTCCGAAGGAGCATGACAGTTCATTCAACCGCACGCCACGTAAGGAAGTGTGCAAATAAGCGCATATACCGTCGCCTGTACATATTTGGAACAAAAATGCCGACAGTCAGCTAAATTTATGGTCAAATGCATGTAACAATGGGAATGAGATGTGCGGCTAGAGGTGGGATGTGGTGGAAGGCTTTTGAGGGCGATGGGTTCTTGCACTGTGAGTAATAATTTATATTAGAAAAGCACTTGATACATCTCACTCAGCATGGTCTATTGTCACAGTCTTTTCCTACAAATTAATACCTGTGGTGGTAATAAATGGCCGGTGAATAATTGTACAGGTACTGCTAGCAACACCTGCGAAATTGAATTTTCCTCCTTAATACATATTTCATATGCGTTGTTATTGATTGACCGCAAAAATTAATTATGAAAATGCAGTAAACAAGAGCTTTAAACAAAAAGTTAAGTGACTGGCATTTCGACGTAATTTTGAATTAAATTTAACCACAAAAACATGAGGGATGCTGGATGCCTGTAGGCAACAACATATTTTTCACATATATTACCTTCAAATACATACGAAAACATAAGAGGAAAACAATCCCAAATTCCAAAATAAATATACATAAAACAATGTATTATACATATAGAATCGAAAAATTGACCTGTTAAATCCCTCTTAGGAAGTTAACCAAAATAACATGAAAGCGCATTTTTAAAGCAACAGTTTTTATGTGAATTCATTTTGTATATGCGTGTCAGCAACAAACAATCTCAAGGAAATAACCGTAATAGTATATTAAGACGGAATAAAGAAACATACATTGAATTCTCCAGAAACGCCAACAAGTAATAACAATAAAATTGCGTTTCCGTCAAATTGCTAAGATCAAGGATAAAGCAAAGCTTTACAGAAAGAAATGTTTGACCTTTGCTTTCACTATTGCCAACACGGCATTTTGTTATTGTTGTAGACAAAACTTATTGAATATCCGGAAAATGTTAGTTTCCTCTTGCTTACATTTATGTAATTATGAAACAAAGAGATCGAATTCTTATGCAAACTCTTTTAATAAAAACTTGAAGTTGAACAGCTTATTAGTATAATAATGATTGACAAAATGAGAAAAATTAATTTAAACCCCAATCAAAACAATCAGTTCAACACTCCAGCCACAAAATGACCCTAAAGTTGGCGTCAAAATCATTATAACCCATGTCACACACTTCTGTCCCTATGAATGTCGTGTGCATATAAAAATACATCTTGAAACGGACTTAAATAGCATGGCAACAAACACAATTTGTGTGAATACACGTCATTTGCCGGCATCAAACGATTGAGGGATGGTGGCGAAATGCGACAGTTGTAGTTATTCGCACATAAAAGCGCCAACGCATGGGCGTCGGGGCGCACAGTGACGCCATCGCTTACGGGGTGATTATGCGAAAGCTTAGTTCCACACATTAAGTGTTCTAATTGAGGAGATTTCATCGCCCGCATTACTTACCAACAACGAACGTTGGCAAACACTACATCTAATTAATATGCTGCAAAGTCTTATTTGTGTAGGAAAACAATTGCGCCAACTGCCAAGCTTATGAAAGACGATACAAGCCGGCCATCCATTATTAAGCGAACGAGTTCGGCCTAAGACAAAATCCATTGAAGAATATCATATTATTTGATGAGAGGGCGAGTCATCAGTATAAACGAACAGATGGGCCCTGAAAAGAATAATATGACACAATCACAAAAGGAACGCCAAGATCCTACCGCATTGTCGGATGTACTTCGGAGGCCTACATCCCCCCCAGCATCGCTCGATGGTATTATAATCCCTTTAAAGCGTCTAATTTAATTTCAGTTGATTATTTCGCGGCCCGCAAGCTGTCAATTTTAAATGAGAATAAGAAGTGAATTTCCGCAAGTTGCTTTTCCAACATAACCCAAACCAGATGGAATGATGGACACGTCTCTGACGCCCCATCCACAGCCATTAACCTCTAATTGTGGCGGTCGGGATGATCGTATACGATGTGCCTTAAATTGTTATAGCGAGGTCGCTGGCGTGGCAAAGTGCGGCGGTTAGACGGTTTAATGTATATGCTCGGTGCGATTATTGAATCACTTCTTCGGAGGGATTAAGGGATTGGCCCCTAGTGAATAAATTCGATTTATCAAGATGTCAACTGAAGAGAAGAGTTAAGACGATGGCCTCACAATTTGTTTGATGTTCGATTGTAAAAAGTGGCCACACCAATTTAATAAAAATGCATCCCTTAATTTTTCTTTTAATTGGTTAAAGGCGGCAGGTTCATGTGCCTTCATCCATATGTTTTATTATGTGGTCATGTCCGTAATTAAATCAAAGACTCGTATTGTTTTACAAACAATGCAAGCTCATTCAAACGCAATCAACAGAAAGTGAATTCATCCAATCAAACGTCATTGAAAAGGTTAAGTAATTGAAAGATAGGACGACAATGAAAAACAATACACCGTTTCAGGACATTCTGCTAAACACGCCAACACATTCGTGAAACTGTGCATATAGATATATGATAGTGATAGAATGCGACACGTGAAAAGCTTCCGAGGTCATAAGCAAATGTTCTGTAGACGGTGGAGCATGGTGGACAGGTTGAATTTCGCAAATAACAACGACAGGATACTTGACCTGCACGCCAAATGGTGCAGTGCATGCAGCCAGGCATCAGCACTACGAGGACTCGACTCGAAATGACTAGTTACGGGACGAAACTCAATAGGACGGCAAAACTATGAGCATTTTCCAACAATTGTTTCGCATGCACAGATATTTTTCCTGTTTCGTTTTGCTTTTCATTTTCTGGCATTTCTTTAGCTTCATCCCACATTGACCTATGCTGTTTTTTACTGATGCGCATATACTCGTACAAAAAAAAGAGCATAACCTCCTGAACTCGGCATGGCATATTGTGTATTTTTTTTAAATTACCCATCTCTTGGTTTTGTTAATTTTCTGTCGAAATTCCAAACCTTTTCCTACATGTTCACATTTGGGTGTAAGCGCTTTCTCACTGGCGAGCTTTTTTGTTGCAGCAATGAAAGCAAACGCGTAACTTTACTGTTACCACAAATCCTACAACTGAAATTGCACTTTCATACTATATTGCACGCTAAAACTGCAATTTTAAAGTCATTTCAATAATGACTGTTTTCAATTATTTGACTGCATTTCACATAATTTTCCGTTTGTGCATTTTTTAACCTGAGTATAAAAACTATTGTAGAATTAATAAAGGTTGACAAATAGGCTTTTATGACAGAGACCTCAGTACACTACAATGGATTGACGAAAGCGTCTTCAAAAATTTAAGGTGATCCCTTTGCTAAAAGCAATCAAAAGCGAAAATATAGCCGTTAAAGCCCTTCATGGAGCTAAATTATTCATAAACATTCTTATTTGCCGCAAGCTTTACCGGCAAACAATTACGCGCAAATAAATATCGAAAATCCAGGCGATTACTTCCATACAGCACTTCGTCTTGTTTTATGAAGCAGCAAAATGTGAAAAGTATCTGCAGTGATTTTCTTCATCAAGCAATCATTGTGGAAGGGTGGGGAAATCAATTTCGTTCGCCGTCATCCCCCACCACTGCCAGTAAACGTATATAGATTTTTATTACGGGCTGTTGCTGTTGGTTCATTTGATCCTGCTGCTATTCATTTCGCCAATAAATCCTTTCGCATTGAAAATGGTTGAACTAACCATGATCAAAGCGGATAAAAGTATTATGATAAATAAGAAGAGCAAGTGAAATAAGAAAATTGATAAAAAGTGGTTTCGCAGCTGCGGGCTTAATACTTCTGTATGTGAGTTGAAATGTACTTAAAGAACTGCATAGTGCAGTTGCATGATTATCCACAATTAATACAAAAACACGGTTTTGAACATAAATTTGGAATTAACAACAAGACGTCATCAAAAAATAAAATTAGGGAAATAGGAATTTGGGATTGAAAACAGCCTACATGCCAACATTTTCTTCCGCAGTTTTCTATCATACTTACTCAACATGCCAAATAAATCACAATTTCTGTGCCTAAATGTCATAAATTCTTTGAATGTGAAAGCGGCAATAAGGGCAGAAAGCATATCAAATCCTTCAGTTTATGGTATTTATATCAAAAGAAAAGGACAAACTCGGACAATTCGTCCACGCCAAGCAAATCAAAAGTAATAGTCATGCGAATTATCGCACCCCGCACGCACAACAAAATCGTACACAGAAATGCTAAAGTATGTGAGGAAAATATAGCATATGAAGACGAAAATTTGTCATTACAGCTTAAGTATGACATGTTTGAGTACAATAAGATTATTTATGTACATTTTAGAAAGGACGCTTTCTGTCGAGTGGCCTGCTGAGCTCGCACCGACTTACATTGAATGTTTTTCGATTCAACGGAAAGAACAAAAATTGGATACAAATAGTGGATGAGTAATACAATCGGACCTACATCATGAACATAAAAGGAGACAAGAGAGATTATGAAGCGTGCGACGGATGTAAAATACCAAATTAAATGGAAACATAGAAATTGGAAAGCTAGAGTGTGAAGTGTTTTCACATGATGAAAATATTTTCGGAAAAGTAAAACGACCAAATAAAATATTTGTGCAAAAAATGTCTGCTCAAAGGACTTATCCCGAAAATATATGACACTTTTGGGATATGAACGAAAATATCCCAATATTTCTTACCTCACCACCAGTCCCCAATGTTGTACCTATTTTGTCTAATGTTGTCAACCCTTTCCCAACTGTCGTGTTTAACAGCCTATTTATGCATTTATGTGTCTTTATCTTAGACATTCTGTTCCTGCTCGTATTTTCTAGATCAATAACAAAAGCCGTATTCAAATAAACAAAAATGAAGCACGTGCGCCCTCCTAGCCGTGTTGTTATCAGTCCGGTGGAGCAGCTTTTATTGTTCCCTGCCTCATGTCATATCGAAAATGAAAATTACAGCAAATATGTCACTTACAAATAAAAGCTTCGCCTTACGGCAAAAGCCGTCTGCAAACAGCGCCACCAAACCGACACCACAGTTCGAGGCCTCGAGCTACCACCCACTGCCAGGGACAAAACCAATTCATGTTATTACCTTCGGGGAGTGGTTCTTTGTCGTCGAGAAATTAACATTAGAAGACAATACGCCAATACAATGCAGACAATAAGTGCAGAGGCATCGTCGAGCAAGCAAGATGGAGATATACTGAATAATTGCGACGGGTACACAAAAGCCGACGATTTCTTTATGAGTATGACTACCGCCCATCGGCCCGCTTCCACATCCTTGCCACAACACCCGCTTCGTTGTTAGATTATTGAAAGTGATTGGGAATTAATGGGAAAATGTGAATTCGATACAAGCTTTTGAAATGGTCATTGCCCGTTCGATGCATAAAGAAACTGCTGCTGGAACAATGAGTTCACAACGACAATGCCCATCCATTATTGAATGCTTGCCGACTTGCATTGTTTCGATTTGAATTCGAAATTAATTTGAATTTGCTAATAACACTGACATGATAAGAGAAGCTCCCTCCAGGACAATCAATTTCAATGTATGGACAGAATTGAATGCGCCCCACATGGGGATTATAATGAAAACTGAACGAAACCCAGCTCAAGAAGTTAGCTGATCTGGCATAATCACATACGCGTTTACCTTACAACGTGGGCCAGGCTTTTCTGCACTGATTGACCTGTCGACTGTCGGTTAGTTGCTTTACGTCACATCTTAGACATTTGGGCTTTAGTTCAGAAGATTTCCGTGTGTACCATATTATTTTGACCGCACACTTTTGTTCAAACATATGAGCATTAAAGGTACAATCTGATGTTATGGACTTAGCATTCACCTTCTTGGCCCCACATGACATAGAAGCAGACGTACGAGCATATAATAGGGATGAAAAAAAAATGATATTATTTCGATAAGGGTACAACCACTGCAAAGGGGTTTGTTGCTTGCGGGATTTGCTAGAAAACGCATTTTTATAAATATCTTGTATGGTGTAAGTCAGGTGTGTGTGTGTGTGGTTGTCTAATGTATTTGCACCCAGAGACGAAACAGGACCAAACTTAGTTGTGACATAGGATTGTAAAAACCTAATTTCCCATGTGCATAGTCGGAAAATGCTTTGAAATAGACAGTGGCTCGTGTGCCATTTAGTTATTGAACGACTTGCCGAATTGAGTGCAAGTTGTAAATTTTTTTCTACAGGCTCAAATTTTCTTTAAAAAAAAAATTTCGCTTTAAATTATTTGTTATAAAAATAAATGAAAAATTCAAGAAAAGCTTAAAAATACAAATTAGAAATACAAACGTTTAATTAGTATATGTTTCAATTTGAGTGCGTCGAAGCGGTAATTTGAAGTCATTCCAAATAAAATGAAAATTCAACGAAAACATTGTCAGAATAGTACAACAGTTGCCATTATTAAATGCAACGAAATGAGGTTGCTGAAAAAGCAAATTCCAGCTAGTTTGTGCATGCACCATCCTTTCGTTTCACACTTTACCTACTTTGCATATTCTCCCACACACACACTTTGTAAACATCATGACAAGAATAATAAAAATGTAGCTCAGATTCACAACTTTTCCACAATCAACCCCCTCCCACCCCCTCCCACACTACATATTGCACCTCTCATTTACCTACAAGCTGCTCTATATCATCAAAAACTTATAAATGAGTTGGTGGAAGCAGCAGCGATCATCTTGTCTGCATTTTCTTTTACACAACGTGCGCTTCATCCTTTTTTCTCTATTACAGTTTTTTTTTGTTTTGTGTGCCGTACACAACTTTTCCTAGAAATATTCCCTAGTTTCCACGTTTCAAATCACATTTTATTCTTTTGTGCTCTCCTCATATCCGCCTTGCAATGTATATGCATATCGCATATGCGACTATGCGCGGGAGTCAAATAAAACTTGTGGCGGACGAGGTGCGGTGAAATCAGGTGAATACAAAAAGGAGAAATTTAAATTGAACTTTAGCAAATATTGTCGAAGGAGCGAGCGCAGAATAAGTAATAAATGAAGAAACTGTGGAGCGCGTGAGCTAAAGCTTCGTTATAGGAAAATATAAAAGTTTGGCATGCTTTTACATTTAAATGCAATCATTTCAGTCGATGGTCTTGTTGGTGCAAACTTTATAAAGCAGGATCATGTCTTTGCAATCGTGTTTGGTAGGATAATTAAAATCAAAAGGGGTTTTTGAAAAAACAGCGACAAGTTTTTGCCCAGCTTAATGCGATTAATTTACTCCAAGTGCTGCGAGCGAAGAAAAGAAATCTATGAATTTTCATATTAAAAAACGCCTGCAGTTATGCAGTTTAATCTTCTACTCCTACGAATTAATTCCTTTAATTGAATTTTTTTTTCTCCAGTTTAAAGAAATAACGGACAATAAGAAGTACAAGACATCATTAAAGGATATCAACCTAATTGAAATAAAATTGCGTGCATATTGAATTCTGCGCACAAAGCCGTCATACATTAATTAATTGCGCCACCTTACCGCACAACCACCACACCAGACAAGGATTAAAGGACGCCCATAAAAAATTGCGGTCACAGACAAAACAGAAGGCAACAATATACATAAAACATAGGAACGGTGCAGCATTGGAGAGAAAAAAAACGCTGACAAATAGACAAACAAGATTTCATCCATATTAATTACGACATGTTTGCCAACATTCCATCATCTTCAAAGCGTCCCAGTTTTTGTGCGCTCTTCATAAATTATGATTCATCACTGGCCTTATGCGGCGAATTGTCGACAATAAATAAAACAAATTATCATAAAAAGACGCAAACGGCTAACAAAACGAATTTAATGCGTTCGTCTTCTACAACTCTATGATTAACCTAGAAAGCCGGTGAAGGGCGGGATGATCAAGAGACAGAAGTGTTCATCTAGGGGTGGCACGCCTGAGTCTGTACTGTACATTAAAGTACAACAAGCCGACGCTGGCGGATTGGTGAGGAATGCCGAAGAAAATACTTTAAGAGGTATAGGCGCTGTCACTTTGGCGCACAATTTTTCATTTCGGCTATATCCAGAAAAATTAATCAAGATAAAGTATTTCCATTTTCCACATCCATGATGGTGGCGGTACGAAAATACGCCAGCTTCTGGCTGGCTTTGATTTCGCCTCATTTTATTCTTTATTGTGCACATTGTGGCAAGCATATGCAATGGAGGGCCTGGCCATGTATCCAAGAAATTAAATGAAAAAGATTGTGAGGGAGGCTGGTAAATGGACAAAAATAAATAGAGCACAATGCTTTTACTATATTTATATTGGATTTCCATTTCTGATGAGTTTACTCTGCCGCTATCACTGCGAGGATTTACTTTTTTAGGGCACTTTTTTATGAGAGACTTGATTCTGTGTTTGGCTGTGGATGGTTTTTTTGTGTGGAAGAGAATCAGAGTGCTTTTGAATTAAGAAAACAATAAATCTCTGTTTATTATTCCCATACGATATCAGATCGGCAGAGTAGCAAGGGATAAAAAAAATTTGTAATAAGTTAATCAACAAATAACTTTATTTGAATAATTCTAAACACAAAAAGACGGAAAGAGGCAAAAACAACTTTTTTAAAGAAGCTTCGTCTTGTTCATTTTTAAAAAAATCATCAGCGAACATCAATAATTAAGCATCGACAACAAAAGTAAAATCTTAGAAGAGCTGAATAAATTAAGAAATAAAGTATGTGCACGAAATAACTCGGTCGATAAAAATGTGCGTTAACAATTT
>JANSTS010001867.1:0-31124 GCA_026546915.1 Sylvicola fuscatus
AAATTTATCTAATACTTATATTTCTTAATTAAACTACTCATACAAGTATATTCGTTTATTTATTTTCAAATTGTTACCATTCATATAATATAATAATTATTTATTTAAATATATATTTAAGTCAATACAATAAGTATTAAATGGTCTATCTATATTACAATAATACTCGTTTAATAGGAAATACGCGTTACAGATCTTATTTAAATAAAAGAAAACATATACAAGATGTGTCATACGACATACTGAGCAGGGGTCGCTTAGTACATTAAACATTCACGTCTAAATCATCAATAAATTTACTAGTTCTTGTACATATCACATAAAACCTTCTCCATCGGAGTATTGCCGATGGTCCTTTGAAAATAAATTGACTCGATTTTGTGCGAGTTAACATGTCGCAGCAGCGGCAGCATCAGCAGAAGCCGACCGAATCGCGCCAATTGACTGGGAAATTGGGCCCGACAATGCTGCGCCAACATCACCTGAGCCTGATCCTGCAGATTCTCAATTTGTGCCGGGTCCTTAAGGCCGCGCGTCTCCGAACGAAACAACACGATCGCCTTCAAGCAAGCGAATTCCGCTGGATCCACCAATACCGCCTTGAAGCGGCACAGAGTATCATGCAGCGACCGGATATCCAAAGCAACCTGTGATTTAGTCTAAATGGATTCATGATTGAAATACTTAAAATCCAATTGAATTCACTTACTTCTTGTTTGTTGGCGCTTCCATTTAAGTTGTTGCAATGTTCAGCCACTGAAAAAAGTGCACATCCTGAGACATCCAGTGGCATACACCATTGAATGGCGTTCAAGAGGAACAACTCCGACCATGACTCCTCCAGAAGGATCACTTGATCACGGAACGCCAGCGACGCGAAGCTGGGCAGATTCTTTGCCCATTTCACGGCCATGAAAAGCAGTCGTGCACTTGTCTCGTAAACAGTCTCTTGGTTGTGCGCGTAAAATGGAGGATTGACGAAATTAGGCACCGGCAGCAGAGTGGTGTGCGCAGACTCTGGCGCTTCCTCGTCGTTTGTCACATCAATGGAGTCTTCTGCAGGCGAGATAAAGAAATGAGAGGAGTTTTTATGTGCTTATGACCGTCGAGGAATCGTTTTAATGCATTAAATCGCAAAAATGGCATTTGAACGGTTCTACGTTGATATAATCTGCCAATAAAATGGTGAGCCGCCAAATAGATGGTATGGGTGAACCATAAAAACGGTACAATAAACGCCGATTGGTTATTTATGGCATCCTCATAACATATTTTTGATAAATAAATTGCTTGTAAAAACATCGGCAAAAAATTGCAACATAAAATCCATGCGGTAAAAAGACATGCTTCAATATTCTTTTTATGTCAAAAAAAAATAAATTTTAAAACACGAAATTGTGTCGCTTTTTTATGAGTCAATTGATTTTCCCCGTGCTCGCATGTGCTCCCTTTCGCTAACACTCTGCTTCCCTTTGCCGCGGGCGTTAAAAATGGGAGGGTTCTCCATGGCAGTTTATGCATTCACAAAAGCCACCCTCCCGATTTACTGCGACACACAAAACAAATGGGGGAAGTGGCAAGTGTAAGAATGCAGTGAAATAAAGCAAAGAAACAAAAAACACTCGCTGGAATCCATTCCATCTTCGACTTTTATCCTTTTATTCAAATTTCTCTCGCAGAATGAATGGAAAAAAATCCGCGAAATCTTTTGCTCTGATTGAATTTTTATTTTTTCCATTTTGATAGCAAATCCCTTCAACTTTAAGTTCCGTTTCGTTTACATCTTCATTTATTTGACTTTACGCAACAAATTTGCATTTAGAAGCATTTTTTTAGTCGCGCATTGTGTCAACTCCCTTGAGGGATTTGGTGCCAGCATTCATCGAAATTGAATTCTTTTTTCGGCTACACCACACCTTTGGTAGTGGATCTCTATTTTCAATAACTTACCATCATCATGGTCATTCTCATCGTGGCCAGGACTGGCCGATCCAATAGACGAAACACTACCATGGGCATTTCCCGCTGTCGAATTCTCATCCCTACTCGGAACCGGCGTCGTTGAATTCGTTCGGTGGTTTGTCAAGTTATTGGGTGACGTGGCTGGCAACGAAGTGTTACTAGACGAATTGTTTGAAGACATCATGTTACTGCTGTGGTGATTATTATGGTTGTGGTGACTATTATTGTTATTGTTGTTATTGGCACCAGATTGATCACTTTGAATATTGTTGTTTGTGTGCAACGAGTTGTTGTTGTTGTTATTGGCCAGAGACGAAAGACCGTTCGTAAGGGATGCTGTGTGATGGTGTACCATGTTGTTAGTCAGCGCCAGGCTGGATGGTATCTGGTGATGCATTAATTGATTTGAGGGAAGGGCTGCAAAAAAATATTGATAAGTTATTGATAACACTAATGGAAAGAATATTAATTACTTGGAGGAGTTAAGAGCCCAGGTGCATAGCGAGATGGTGAGATCAGCATTGGTGGTCTAAAACAGCTTTTGATGCGAAAAATATGTTTTTATAAAAAAGGATATTCTAATTGCATTTTTTCCCACAAAACTGTTAAATTACCCAAAAACACCAACAGCAACAGCGGCCTCACGTAATGCCCTTCCTTGGTCCATATCGCGAAACGCCTCTGGTCGAATGGTGGCCGTATTTCTAGGCTGCCGCTCGTTTTGAACAGCTAAAAGATCAAACAGAACAAAACACATGAGCAAAACCATCCCCCATCAAAATAATTTGCATAAAAAGAACCCGGAAATTATTAAAATTGTGGAAAAACAGATCATTAAATTGTTGCCGTCCGTCTAACACCAGAAAAAAAAAAGTGTCGACGTACGTCTACAATTCAACCCTTCCCGAAACAAAAAAAAAACAGATACATCATTAAAGGGGTGAACACTGAACAATGCGCCGCTAAACGATGTATGCAGTTTTCCAACCGCTTTCACAACTAATTGAACGAGTCCAAATGTTTTATGCAAACGTACAATGTTTGCAACGAGATGGTTGTGTGAATCTTAGAATCCCTGCGCTTTCTGTGACCCGCAAGGAGCACGTGCCGCTTTTCAAAATCACCACAAAAGGGGTAAATTATCGCTGTGAATTTATTATGCATAAATTTGTTTGTCTAATTATTGCCTGATAAGTGTGCATACTGCATATGTGTCGACATTAACGAGAAACCAATGCAAATGGGTGGCACGCGACTTTGTGGCTAAACACCTTCCACTAAATGTGGTTAGCTGATGGAGATTTGTGTTTGAAAATTATAATTGTCACTTTTGTGACAATGCGAAGAGTTTTGTTATAATCCAAGGGTGGATTGATGCAGGATGACAAAACTCTTTAAACTATTTACCTCGGGGAGGAAATGCACCAATTAGTGTGCCGACCCAATAAAAAGTCATTGGGTTCAAAGTGTTAACAGAATTCCGCCAAAGGTGGTTTCACACCAATTTGTTTTCGGTTTGAGCGCTGCTTTTTCCTTATGGTTGGTGAAACGCGAATTCGGCATAACTGAATGCATATTTTGGGACATGTCATTCCCTAATCGCGTCCTTGTTTAGTACTTTGCCGCAGCAATTTTCATTCAGGCACGTGTCTAACTGTGTGCTTTCTGTTCATGGCCTGGCGGGGAATACCTGCTGTGATTTGAGATGGTAATTTTCTTGCCATTATTTTCTATTTATTTTATGTTATTATACGCTTTATTCGAATAAATCTTTTGTTAAGGACTGAACTCGTTTTTAACAATATGTCACATTGCAATGACAATTATCTATTGGTTATCAAAGAATGGTGTTTGTTAAGCACATTTCATTCAATTAATCTACATTTTCATTGAAATTGCGAAAAATTAATTTTCCATCTGTTATTTTGCAACGTGTATGTCAATGCGAATTAAATTTCATCCTGTCATTAATGTTTATTCACTCGTAAATGCATTTAAATTAATTTTATGGGACGTACATTATTTGTTTTATTTTTTGTTGAAAACAAACATAAATATTCAATGCTCTTGGATGGCAGAGTTTTCTCTGTAATGCGATTACATTTTGGGGGTTGGGGATGATTTGTGTTGAAAAATAGCTTGCTCATGATTTATCAAATTATATGAATGACTATAAAAATTATATTTTTGTAATTGATTTTAAAAGTCCAACTGATGGATTAAAAACTGGTATGAAATTTTATTAAAAAGAGTTTTATGAAGTATTTCAACAGTTTTGAAGACTTTTCTTGACTTTTCGTTCGGTTTTCTGTTCAAAAACCTCTTGGTTTTGACGTCTTAAATGGAAATATACCCGCAAAATGTTTAGGTACCATTAAATCCGTACTGTAGAACTTTCAATTTATTTCATGGCACTGTTGGTAATATTTTAGATACATTTTCCATTTCAACTGGCTTCAATTGCTATTATTCTCACATTTATCATACCTAATTTTGATTGTTCATCTTAATCTTGAATAATTCTCCTAATCGATGCAAGAATTTATTAGCGATTCAACATATTTCATAACCGAAGCTAAATCGCCGATGAAAACTGCACAAAACAAATTAATTATATCACTTCCTTGAAGAAGGACGACAAAACAAATTCATTTTTAATTATTTTCATTATACCAATCCAATCAACAATAACCGAAAGCCGTTGTATCTATTTTTATTTGAAATTCATAGATAAAGTTAATTCAATTTGTGTTTGCTTCACATTTGTTTCATTCAAAATTAAGTTAATTGCAACATCTATACGCTATTTTGTATACAGAAACACTCACGCAGATCTCGAAAAAGTCGTCTCGTTCACATCTCAGCTAATGGAATAACTTTTGGATAGAAACAAATATACGAAGACGTGAAACTTCTTCCACTTGTATGTACACTGCGAGTGCAGGGACACGCGGGATGATAAAGTTTTTCATTTTTATTGCAACATCAAAGTTTGTCCAATAAAAGTTTATGGCTGCAATTTTTCAGCAGCAACAAAAAACAAACGAAAAAAAAAAACAGCGCGACATCGCACCAGTGTCGAGCGCATAAACGCGCGTACAAGAAAAGAAAAATGGTAGCGTGCTGGTAACCAATAAAATAAAGGAACAAGAACAACAGCAAGAACAACTTCTGTTATGTGGAAGACGATGAAGAGATGCAGCCAAGTGATGGGTATACACCGATTTGACATACATAAATAATTGGCATGGTTCGCGCGAGAGGATTCATCTGTTTTGAGTTGTTCTTTATGTCCTTACTTCGGTTATCCCGCAGTAGGACGAGGAAATCAAAGAGAGAAGAAAATAATCCCTCACCGTCTTTGTTCATGCCCATTTGCAAGCACTTCTTTAGCCGACACGCCTGACATTGATTGCGATGAGCTTTGTCCACGATGCAGCGACCGGTGCCTGCCTGGCATCTGAAAAGGGAAAATATTTAATTAATTAGTTTCCACAATTGATGTATCAACTTCTCAAATTCAGTGACCTTTAATTAATTATGGTCAAGATTTGTGGAAAATCTTGATGTTCTGCACTAAAAAGCGCTCTTCAAAGATCCACAATTAATTTAAAGGGTAAATGAAAAGGTAACGATACTCTGAACTCTGAATTGTTCCCATCTGTATATAAGTTAACACAATGACAGGATCGAATTGGAAATCCACTCATCTTTGGACTCTAATCCGAGCATCTTTGTGGTGGTGGCAGAACGCAATCAATGAAAATCTGAACCGCACAAAGAGTCACTACAAGTACCAGAAATGATTGAAAAAGGATAATCCGAATTAGTGAAAGAATTGCCGTACACAGAAGTTCAAGTGGCGACAAGGGCGAATCGTCTATGATACACTGCCACAGAAATGTTGCCATATGTCGTGTCGCCCATTGTTCACTTCATGTATTGTTAGACTACATTTGTCTAACACGAAAAATCTGGCATATTATCAATGCAAGGATTGCCCATGATACATGTTTAATTGCTACATCACAGCGACAGAAGCGCTCTGATGTGGTTAACTCTATTTTTAAAATCTCATCAAAAAGAATCAAATTAGGATTAAAAGCATCAATTACAAAACCACCAGCACGGGGCGACACTTAATTGAACCGCAGAACCGTCGGGTGAATGTGATTGATATCCAAGGACGAGCTGCCTGTAATCGACTTGGCCTGTCACTTCCCGTAGCCCAAGCCAACACACACAATTCAGCGACATTTACGAGAAAGTATAAAGTTATGACGCTCGACATGTGTGGAGTCTGCGTGTATTTAATAGATGAGTGATGCGGTCACATTTGGCCAAGTATATCCGAACTCAATCCTTATCGATCCCATGGGAGGCCGCCCACACCACCCTCCAGTCAATATGGTTTGTGCGGATTCGCCAATGCCACCTCTCTATATTGACTGTATGAGGAGCGAACGCGAGAAAGAGCGAGAGGACGAAATCAAAATGACGATGTTCACAGCGATAGCGTTTGGTGTAACGCGACGCGGCAAGGACTTTGCGGCGCAGGGATGAGACTACTATTAGGGATTATGTGATGTTAAATTGATCTTGCCCTTTTCGTTTTTGCGCTGCTGTTTCTCTTTTTATCATTTTTCATTTGGCGTTTCGGCTGTTTCGGACTTAGTTAACGACAGCACTTACTCTGTGAGGATTTGATGAGCAAGTTAGGGGTGGATTTTGACAAAATACATTTTTTAACAAATTTTGAAAATTGTTTTAGACCCAAAAGTTTCCAAAAATTATGTTAGAAATTCACATATTAAATCAAAATCATTGGCTACCAAATACAAGGATTATATATTTAAAAATTAGGGGTGGAAATTTAAGGAACAGCTTTTTATTAAAAAATGAATTTGTATTCTATATTTCTTTTGTAAATATATAAAAAAAAATATTTTAATTTAAAAACTTATAGATTACTTATAGGAAATGTGGAACCTTCCCTTCCTTAGCATAAATCACTGCCGTTTACAAATTCACTTAAGCAAGTAATATCCATTACAAGGAAAGCACAAACTTAAGAGGGCTTAAAATGTATAATAAATTATATCCATATTCCAAATGTTAGTATCTCGAATCAACATATGCATAATTATATATGTACAACATAAATGTGCACACAAAGGGACGAAGGGACCAGCAGACGAAAGCAAAACGCAAATGATCCCTTTAAATTACAACAAGATCAACTTCTATTGATTTTTATCTCATTTAAATATTTTCACTTGCTCAATAAAATGAAAATCAAAAGCGTAACACCAGACAAAGAGTCCAGGCCTGGCAGGAGGGGCCACACAAATGCCTAGTCGTTGTGCACATCTGATACCACTCAACCTATAAATGACTATCAAGCCAAAGAGGAAACAGTAACACAGCATAACAGTTACAAAATAAAAAGGAGTGGAAGGAGGTGGGAAATCTGGTGGATATATATAGAGATACATAAAAAAAAACAGCCCGTCTCGACGCCAGGATGCAGAGGGAGGCAAATAAACCATCCAGTTTGTGCTTGTTGTCTTTTTATATATATTATATCCTTTGCGTGTGCTTTGCTCGCTCGTCCTTTATGTTTGGCCTGACGGTGAACGCTCGGTTGGAAGATTAAGTGGGATTTTGTTAATTGTTTGATAGAAAAATTTTCAATTCTCAATCTGGCACAAAATGTTTACTGAATGGCGTATTGATTTGAAGTACATCTGTCTCTATCTTTAGGTATCCAGTAAGTTTTTCAGATTTTATACTTTGAAATTCACCTGTAAATTAGTTTTCTCCTGACGGATCGCTTGAAGAATCCAGAGCATCCATTGCACGCCAGAATACCATAATGCTTTCCCGAGCTAGTGTCGCCACACACGACACACACCAGACCCAGATTTTGGTTTTTGCTGCGACTCGTCTGCTGGCCATTGTGCTGTTCAGCATTTTGTCCGCCGTTTGACTGCTGCATTGGGGGCGGCGGTGGTGGCGGCCACGCCAACAATCGCTGACTCTGTGGCGAGTAACACGAAACTGGCGATGTTCGCTGATCTATTGGTAACATACCCAAAAAAAAAAAAGAAATCTAGTTTAGTGAATTAAGAAATTAAAAGCCACTTACAGTAATTTGATTGTGCATGACTTAATCTGGTCATGGTATTCGCACTCAGGCACAATGCTCGCAAATATTTAGGGGCAGCAAATGAGACCAACTGATTTTACCCCAGAGATTCGCTGTAGTGGTAATTGTTTAACGATTTTCTAAGGGCCCGCAAGAATATTGTGCGACCCTAATTTACCAGTTGGTGTTGGATGTGATTTTTGGAATGCAAACAACTCGTGGCGAGGAAAAAAGGCAACAGGAGGGCATTCAATGCACCCATTGTGCAACTCCAGAGGGGTGAAATGCCGCATAAATATTTATGCAGGAAATATGAATTTGAAACTTATATTAAATAAACTCCGGAAAATATGCTAGCAATTTGTCGTGCCTATTTGTTTACATTCATGTATCGGATACGGCTATTACTTGATTTTATTTGATTTTTAAACTTGCGGTGGGGTGGAAAGTTATTGTTTTATTAATGGTTTAAATCACTTAATGCCTGTAACTGTCTCATGTGTAAACAAATCTTTGTCATAAGCAAGTGTAGCTGCAGCATTGGACCACAGTTGGTGAATTAACATGCGACTTGAATGGTGGCAGATTTGTTTGTCAGTGATGTAATGTGAAAGAAACATCGGAGGGTCGAACTGAGGAAGCATAAAGTTGAAGATAATTTGATTTCAACCTTTATTCACTGTACTTATCTTTAATTTCTTCACTCTAGTTTCTTTCATTGGATTCGAATTGATTTGATTTGATGTGATTTGATTTTACACATCGCCACTCATTATTGTGACGTGGCTAACAAACCGTCAAGTTATTCAATTATTTGAAGTACTCTAGACACGTCGAGACAACAAACGAATTCATCAGATAAAGTTTTTTGCAGAAAACATTGAAAATTAGATTTTGTTGCATAAAATTCACTATATCATTTGCATTGAAAAACAACCCTTTTGATTGAAATCCACCTGCTCAAAATCAAACAAACAAATCTCCTAAATCTAGTCCCGGATATAAACTCTTTCAACTAGCCAACCCATAATAAATGATTTTCTTTTTTCTGACAGCTCGATTAAAGATGCATTTTTCTATTGTCAGAAACTCGAAATCCTCCCCCAATTGTTTCTTACTTTGGACAATTTGATAGGCCGCGCACATTTTTTGCATACAAATGAGATCACTGCATGTTTTCAACGTTTTTCACCCAAGCAATGTTTTTTTTTAGGGAAAAATTGAAAGCTTTTAGGGGAGAACTAAATATGTCTTGAAAATAATAAATTCCATTTTTTTATCTAAACTTTTGGGGCTTCCTGTTAATAATTTTTGTTTTGATATTTATGAAAATAAAATGTTTGAAAAAAACATATTTTCATAAATATCAAAATAAAAATTATTAGCAGAAAGCCCTGAAATGTAGAAATTTTATTAAAGCTCGTTAGGAGTTATATCTTTTAATTTAGAATTATGAATTATGTTCGTACAAACAGTTTTTTCTTTGGGTCTTTAGTTAGCATCTTACAACTTCAATAGTCAATAATTCAACTAAATTATTTAAAAATTGCAAATAATGCGGAAAGCGAAAGGAACCAAATCTTTGAATGTAACTTAAGTTTTATTTGAATCCAAATTTGTTTTAGTTTATTATCATAGAAATCCGACGGGAAAAAATAAAAAAAATACAAGAATTTGGAATTTGAATATAAATAATAAAAATAAAAACATTAATAAATTTGTTTTTTTAATTAAATCCATAAATACATTTAAAAGTGACAAAAAATAGTCGTTATTTGGTTAATTTCACACAATTTTACCAAGTGCCGACGATTCATTTAGAACAATTTTTTTTACAAATTTAAGCAATAAATATTGAAAATAAAATCGATAAAAAACAAATTCGATGACAACGAATTAAAGTACATGTGCAGTGAGTCAACATAATTTCCATAAAAATATTCCTTGCAGTTTTAGCAAATAAGGTCTCAGTCGAGGTTATGTTTTTAATCGAGAGGTCGGTATATTTGAACAAGTGTTTTACCATTTTCGCGAGCAAAAATGTTAAACCAAGAAATGCCGAACAGAAGGCCAACTCGCGTGTGAACAATGCAAATTATTTGTAGAATCAAAATAAAAAAATAAAAATTACAACAGCAGATATTCTCGTATTTTTTACTGATTCAGCTGCATTCCTATAATGAGGTTAAACTGACTTACACTGACATTTGAAATACATTTAATTCCCTTTTAAAATGATTTATATTTTTCTTAATCACCTGCACTCTCCGTCATCATGCTGGCGGTGTCCATCATAATATCACTTAACACTGTCACAAATATTTCTAAATATTTTCACTGGCACAAATTTTTATTTTTTTATTTTTTTTGGAAATATTTAATAGATAAATCACGCACAGTTCGTGGCAATCACCAAACGATGTTTAACAACGATTAATCACAGCACCAAGCCACTCACAAAAAATTGCACAATCAATTGCAAATTCAAAATTGAGACACAGCAGCAGCAGCAGGAGCAGTTGAAGTGAGTCCATCGGCCGCCATTATCATCATGATTTTAATCGCACAACATCAAATGTACTTGGCAACCAACCATCATTTGGAAATCTCGGTCTCCAACTTTGTCGTCTGATTCGTTCTGCTTGATTTTGGGATTGCGAGAGAGAAAAATGGTCCGCTTTTTGGTCTCTACTATGTGAAACCCGCCCGCAACACGCCACCCCATTTCGAATATCAAACGGCAGATTGCGAAATGTTGCGCGACAGAAGGAGACAGCGCGTGCACACCACCCCCTCGACCCTCCACCCTCGACGGCGGCGGCAGTGCGCTGCTGCTACATGTGTAGACGCGGTGTATGTGTAACGCAGAGCAACGATTACAAAAGACAGCAAACGCGTCGCGGCGGCTAGCAGCCCGACGTTGTTTTTCTCATTTATCATTGCGGTCTTTTTGCTGTTGTTGTTGATATGGTTGGTGTGAGTGTGTGTGTGAGTGTGTGTGTGTGTGAGCGTTTGTAAATGCTAGGGAAAACACGGAACAGCATCGCTCCTGCATGCTGCCTCTCATTCATGCGTTGAACAAACTTGATTTTCTGGGTGTTGTGGAAAATGGCTGAAGATCGGAAAGGAAAAGTTCATCGCTACATGTACACTGTCATTTTTCAAATTGTTTTTTAGTTTTGATACCTTCGAAAAAGTTAGATGAGATGATTCAAACATTGCCCTTATTTTTTGTTTTATTTTACACTAAAATATGTTTTAATAATAGAATTTTTTGTTGTAAAACCCACAATCATTTAAACAAACACAACAAAGCTTACAAACTAACAATCAAACAAAATTCGAACTAACAAACAAAAGAACTAACGACCGAACATTACATACAAACAAATGAAAAGCGAATGAAATCCAAATTTTTTTGAAAAATACATGAAATTGTTTTTCAAATCGAAAAAAAAAATCATAAAAAAAGTATTTTTTTATCACTTATAAGTTATAACAAACTAAATGAATTGGAACAGACGCTAATCATCCCCTTCAAAGCTTAACAGTGTTTGCTGTGCGCCAAACAAACGGCGAAAGAGCACGGATACAAATTTTATTTAACAAAAAAACACTGAAAAACTAAGCCATTAGCTCAAAATGTATTGGTTGATGAAAAAGTAAACGATGAAGAGGAAAATCATGATTCTTTTCGTGTTTTCCCTTTTGGCATGGATTTTCCGCTCGCTCTCAGATCAGCAACACGAAGCCACGCCCGGCGCCGGAAAATTTAGGGGCGTTACACGTTACACACTCAACCCACCCTGCGTCAATCTCTCCGCGAACGCGTTGCTGCATACTTTTGCCGTTTCCGTTTTAGTTTGCTGGTGCAAAGTTGGGTAGGTGTATGTATGATGGTGAAGTTGTTTTGACACTTGGCTTTCCTTTGCAACCCCATAAGCTTGTAGAGCAAAAGAGAACGATTCGTGTAAGGATGGTACATGAAAAAGATCAAATAATTGATTATCGTCATTTTAGATGGCGAATGTGGTGATTTACTGGTTATTTGCTTAGAGTGTCATGGTTTTACGGGAAAAAGCGTCGCGACGTACTTTTAATTTATAATTTTAGTAAAAAAAAATAGAGAAAATTTTAAATTGAATAACACTTGAATCAAACAACCACAAATTTGAATCTTTATAATTACAATTTTATAAAAAAAGACCGAAAAGCCCAAATGATGCTTTCATAATTTTACTATCATATTACAATAGCCGCAGTAAAAAACGGTTTATGTAATATACATTAGTTACTGAACCATATATTTATCATCCCCTTGAGGGAAATATAATTTATGCAGAAATTCATTCCCTTACCGTGATTATGGTTTTGTGAGCCGCACCAAAAAGCCCGGCTAAGGGAAAATCAATATTAATGGCGAAAGCAAAAAACAAAAGCTCACAATCACAGAGTTGTTGGGGGGATGAATGTTTTTCATCTTTCTCGTCTCCTGTTTTCCGCAAAATCATGTATAGCTTTCACTTGGCTCGTTTCATTCGTGTCGCTCATTGCCCGCTTTTCCACCATATAGTCGCAATTTTTCCTTTTTCTTCGCTATGCCATTATCTATGTGTATGTTCTTTATGCTGTCGCCAGTGCGGTGTTGCTGTGCGTTCATAGTCGTCGAGGTTGAACTGTGCATTGAACTGTGAGTGTCTCTCGTATTTGTAAATCGTTTAATGTTCAGTGAATTTGGCCTCCGGGAAATGTCGAAGTTTCCCTTTGGTACAGAGGGCTGAATTGTGGTAAAACGGAAAAACAACGAGAAAAGCAAGCTGAGTAATGCGCTTTGAGGGAGGCAAAGTCGATTCTATTGGTAAAAAAAAAGGAATTACTAAGGAGCTTTTACATTTAGCCAAGATGAAAATTGAGTGAACCTCAATTATTATTTAAATATTAAAGCTGTGCGATTAAAACTAAGAAGATTGAATTTTCAAAAATACTAAGTAAATCAAAGAATATTTAAGTAGCACAACTAATTTGCTCCTTTATCACCTCGCTCAAATGAACAATTATCTCTTAAGATTCTATATAACAAAATAAGAGCAATTTTGAAAAACTCCATTGCTAAATAATCAAGGACACATCCCACAACAATAAAAAATCCAAAAACTCCCCATCTTACCCTTCGAAACGAAACAAGCTTAGCACACTTGACAATATAATTTCAATAAATTTCACTTGCCACCTTATCTTCGTTTCTCAGACACGTCCGCAATGTGAAGGCGTCAGAGAATAGAAAATGAAGAGCGCAGAGGACAAAATCGAATAACATCCTTTGATTTCCATTTTGCCATTGCGTGACTCGAATCCTAAATCTTAGCTGAAATGCTGAAAATCATTCAATGAGAAATAAGCCGACGCACATAAAATGGGATGATAATTTGATGGTACACATTTAGATGGAGCTACGTGAATTCGATGCGAATTTTAATTTTTGTTTATGTAAACGAAAGATAATACACAAACAATTTGAGAGAGAGAAAAAAATCACAATAAAATCTTGTTTTAGGTGATTTCAAAACTGCTTTGACCTTGAAATTGAAAAAACCAAAACTTCTCAACTGATTAACTACTAATTAAATAAAATACATTTCACCAAAATCATTGGAAATTGAGAACAAGTATTTGTCTATAAAAAGTCTGCAGTAACTTTGTCTAAAAATCATTTCAACGCTAACTAATTTAATTGCACCCTTACACGTTAGAAGAAGATATACGATGAACAAAGAAAGGGGGCAAATTGACGACAGAATAAAGGTTATACCATTAAGTTAACTTAATTTGTGAGCTCGAGTCGCGTCGTGAATTTTAATTATTGAATCGCAACTGTGGAAAAACTGAATGCAGAGCGAAAATTCGGAGCAAAACATTTTATTCGCACGTAAAGTTATCTGCACAACAATTTACGAATTTCTTATATTCCTAAGACCGAAGACCATTGAATGTCATTGTCGTCTCTGGTCACATTGCCAGGCATAATAGGCCAGTTCGCCTGTTCGATGATTGGGAAAACGCCAATATAATCACGCTTTTGCTTTGTGACGACCTTATAAACTTCTTCCAGCTTGAGGAACGACATAGATTTGCTGACAATCTCCTCAATGTCGAAGTTGGATCTTATCAGCTTCTTGGAGCATAGGAACTGGAAACACCGTCGGAGTAAATTCTCGAAGAACAAATCCAACGCAGTCATTGACTTACCTTAAATTAATCAAGTTCAATAATTGCCAATAATTGTAATGTAATTAATTAACACACCTTTGCTGACTGTAATTTTTTGGCGCCACCAAAAACTGTTTCTGAATGTGGGAAGAATGTCAACGGTATCTGGGATCTGTCCTGTGATCATTTTGTATGCGTCTTCTTCTTTGATAAACTCCTCAAGCATTCTACGGACTAGCACCGCGTTAGGTACACTAAAATTGTATAAAACTGTTAATGCCAGACAAATGGTTGGTCTGTAAAACTTACAATCGTTTAATTTGACCAGCGGAATTAAGATACCGAAACAATCGCGTTGAGAAGTTTTGAATAATGAAATTGATAAAAATGTCTTCGTTTGCTCCATTTTCCTGGTAGTAGCCGCAATCCTTTTTGTAGTCTGATACAGCTATTTGACGCCTAAAGCGACGATAGATGTTTTGATATTCAGGTCCAAAAGCCTCATCAAAATCACTGTAAAGTGTATCCACATCAGCCAGTCTGCAATTTAAAAACAAAAAATTGAAACGTTTGGTTTTGGGAAATGTACTGTTTGTAGGTGATACCTTATCTCTTCATCAGCAGGATCTGGTACCGACGGCCCTGGATTATCTTCATAGTCGTGATGGGGCAGCGAACGGACATCGATTAAACTAATTGTGACAAAAACAAAAATCACATTTTTTAGGAACGACATGCTGAAAGAGTCTCGATCGGTTCCCTTTCCAGACAAAAACTACATTACATACTTCACCTGCATTTAATTTTGTCATCGTTAAACGTGTGCGAACCAGACGCTGGTCGTGCCATCCCCATTAAAAGAACCACACTTTTGCTTGATTATAATTTTAACGACACATTTTTTTCGAAAATATGATAAATTCGTGCATTCACTCGATAATAAACATTGTTACGACGCTAACGTCCAAATCTAGGTAGGTTCACTTGCATGAAGTTGGTAACAAAACGAAAAGATGTTCAAATCTCACGGAACGATTTCAGATTCCCTTAGTATTTCGATTGACTTTATTGGCAATAATTGAAATTGGCACACAATGGGGTATGATGTAACTTGTCAAAATCTATACAAAGATTCGAATCGAATGGGCGGAAGCGGCTCGCCGGGGTGTACCAATGGAATGAACACCTTTGCCCGCCCTCGTCGCATGCCGGCAAGACAAACATACAGAATCGAACGACGCCCGTCGAAATTATATTTTGATTTAAACTGTCAAAATCAGCATCGGCATGTTGTTCTGCTAAAACAATTTAACAATAGCGGTAGCGAGTAATAAAATAAATATTGACAATTCGTGGAAGGGGCCATGGCAATTGGTCGTTCAGCAATAATTATGAATTGAATACGCTTCAAGTGGCTTTCTGAATAAAATTGATCTTAATACATTAGTCCGTTGCAGGCCGAAGGTGTACATGATTGCATTGAATGCGATAAACGTGTCCTGTTGCAAGGGTGCAGGATTTGCGTGGTTGAAACGTGCACGGACAGCCGACTTTGGCGATTTCTACGTATTTGCATAGAAACTATGTTCGCACAGCAGCGAATTGCTTCCCTTTTTCTTGTTGCATACTTTTTATGCTGTGATTTGTGTGTACATGGGGTTATTTCTGTTTGCAATTTCACATTGCATGCTCACTGTTCACTGTTCAGCCCATTTGTAGCTCAGCACGACTTTGCCTTCTTTCTGTCTTTGACATTTACGATTTAAATTTTTTCGCTTATTTGACTTTGTGTATATTAATTTTAATTTGAAATTTATTTTTATTTACTTTTAATGGTATTTCGGGTTTACTCGTACTTCCGGTTTTCTGAAATTATATTTATTGGTAATCAAATTCAATCATTTAAGAGGGTTCTTTAAATATCACATTTTGGTCTTAAATGATTCATTTTTAGCAATATATACATCCGACAGGTTTATTGCATTTCAATTTGGTAAAAAACTGTTAACGTTACTAATACATTTGCATTTATTAATCAAAATAATTCATTCATACAAAAATCAAAAAGACGGTTTTTTGTAATTTTTTAATTCTTTTCTTTTTGACACCGGCTCTGATTCCAATAAATAAGATCAATTGGATAAAATCTTGTGCAGGCTCTCCATGTCGTGTGTTTTTAGTTATATACGTACCAACCAGATCGGATTTTTTTTTCTTCAAAAAAAACGATATGAGGTAGTACATGTATTCTTGTTATCCTTTTATTCGTTGTACGTTTTGACACCGTCGATCCCAAAAAAGTGGTCGAGAAAAATTGTCAGTGCGGCCAAAAATGTATGTCAGTACTTCCGGTCAGTACGTTCACACATTTGTTTTGGTCATAGCTTCTAAATGGCTTTACCAAACTTAATCAAATTTTAGTATGTGCTTTAGGAATCCATTTATAAAAAAGAAGGTATTTTTAATTTTTTTAAGTCAAAAAACCAATTTGGTTTTTCACATCTGCCATTTCTAGTCTTTCTTTTCATTATAACTCGCGAACAGGTTAACAGGATTAATTTAAACCAAATTTTAATATGTGGTATTTTGGTATTTCCTTAAGACAAATATGTATTTTTCTTCAAGGAAAAACTCTATTTTTTTGTTGATATAAAGAAATTTTGCTTTGCTATACATAAAACCGTTTTTTTTAGTCAATTATTTCTTTTACATTAATAAAGGCATTGTTGAGACTTACAACTTTGCTGAATGTGCCAAGGTCAAAAAACAATTACTTTCATGTCAAAAAACGATTTGTAGTTAAAAATTGAGTTTTTTCTGCTATATGTAAAAAATAAACTTTCTGGTTAAATTCCTTTGCTTACGGACACATCTAGGTGTTGTACGTATATAACTATATATACGCCTACGCGCCGCCTCTCCCTGTCGCGTGTTTTTTGTTGTTTTCATTTGACCAAATAGAAATTTCTTATAGTGAAAGAAATTTATCTTAAAAGAATTTTTAAACTTGCAAATGGTCGAAATGTAATGTATTGTATTACAAGAAGATATTTCATTTCAACAACGTGCGCTTAAAACTAATAAATAGTGTTTTTAAATAAATAATAAACATATCCGAGAGTTAACATGGTAAATGTAGAATTTGATTAAAGGACGAGTCCCTATTTCTTTCGGATTCAGTTAGAGATCACCAAAATATTCAGAACTACTAAATAATTCGTCTTGAAAAATCGGTGGCACGCTTGATGATTCATTCCGTTGATTACTAGTCAAAGTAAAATAAGGAAGATCGCTTTATAGGACTAAATAAAAAAATGACTTTTTGACCTTCAACTTATAATCTTCAAGAAGCTAAATATTCTCTACAACTAAAAGTCAATTTGGTTGTTTATTACAATCCATAATAGCTATTGACCTTATTTTATCATGACGAATGCGAAATGGCCTAAAGTGTAGTAAGTCGATAAAATACGTTAAGAATAAAACCATCTTAATTTGTAATTGAAACCTGGCAATCGAATTTAAAGTAACAAATTTTCCTTTTTTTGTTGAAATAATATATTTAAAATATTGTAGTCAAGAGATTCAGGATTCATTAAATAAAACATCACTTTGAAGTGACATTTGCTAGTAACAATGATATTCTTAAGGAGCCTGAACATCCAAAAACAAATAAAATATATACTCAAGTGATTTTATCAAATATGCCGATCGATGGCTTGATTATTTGTCCCAAACCAAAAAATCTAACATACTCGTAACATCAGTTGCGTTTCCAATTTTCCATTGCCAAAAAGTCCATTCCTCACATACTGAAAGCTCATCCAATCACGATTAATGGCGAAAAACAATTTTACTTATTTATTGGGCAATAAAATTCAATGCGAACGCAATCCCACCAATTTATTTTCCATAATTTGTTGTGGCGCTTATTTTTATTGTCTCACATACGAGCATTGCAATTTAATATATTGATATGATATTCATATATGTTATTATGTATGAGGAGCAGTCGTCCTCGTGGAATATGGCGCACAGTTTGCCGCAAGCCATATGTAGCTGAGATATGCACATCGTCGCCAGAATTGTTGGCTGGTATTCCCATAACAAACAACAACATCGATGCTCCGCTATATTTTAATCAAATGAAGTGCATTTACTTGTTGAAAGTTAAGCCAAACACATTAGTTTGGTCGTTTGGACTCGAGCCCGTAGCGGTTGAGGCAGCGTCGACAGTGGCACGTACATCACAGAAGCGGCGGACACGAATCGAGGGTGCGGAATGACGTCGACAATGGCCCAGAATGCATTCGAGAACTCGAGTTTGCCATCAAATCAAATGACAATCCGTAGGGGCGTGTTTTGTTTAGATTCCCTTTTGACGTCGCCTGCAGTCGATGCAGAGGGGGATGGACGACGGAGCAAAATAAAATATTTTAAGCAACCCTCTTGCCACACCACAACGCATCGTCTGCATAAATACACATTAGCCGTATATCACACCAGCAATTGGTATATGTGTTCAGTTGTGCATTTTATTTGGCTGCTGAGGGTGGTAAGGGTGGTTTTGCATTTGCATCCCTTGACATTTTATGCAAAAATTTCCTATAAATCATTTCGATGGGATTAAAACGTCCTGTGACTTTGGTGGGGGGAGGGGAATGGGGATTAGCGTAAGTGATTTTTGAAGGGCAGCTTTATAGGATTTGTCGTTATTTTAATAAGGAAATGACTAAATAACCTTTCTCAAGATGCCTAATCTTTTAATTGAACCAATTTACTGAATTGAAGCCTAAATTATAACTTAATCAATTTGTAATTATAAAATGCAAAAAGTAAAGCAATTTTTTCATTAGAAATATTACTTTTGCAACTGAAAATTATTTTTAAATCAGAAGTACCAACCAATAAAAATAAAACTTTACCTTGTACAAGAACCCATCCACTATGTTACCAAATCAACTTGTATTTGTTATCATCTAGTACAAAATCATTATCAAACAATAAGTTGTCATGGCTAGTTCAAGATTTCTGAAATGTAACAATTTGTTACGCACCTCAGCACAAAAGACAAATCAATTGCGTTGCAATTACTCAGTGATTAGTACAAAAACCAGTAAATTACTAGTTAACACACCAAGAACGAAACCAAACCACGAATATGTGCCCCTTTTTACCATAACCTCAAATTCCCTATGGAGCCCAACGGCAGTAATTTGCCGCAATCAATCGTCAGATGCTCCAGACCAACACAATATTCCCCGCAAACGAAGCCTACCTCAATTGATGTCATTTCCTGAAATCATCTGGCCGTCCATCCTGAAGTCCATCAAAAACTGGATAATGGTTCACTTCATAATTCGGCCGTACATGGACACAGATTTTACACTTCCTGACTTCAATGCTGGCGCCAAGCACGCCTTACAGGTACAAATTTAAATCTCAAAAAGTAACCATAAACCTTATAAATTTTGTGTCTCTTCTAGATAGTATCAGCCAAAATTGCTCAGGGAGATTTTACTGGACTGAATGGACTTGTAACTGATGAAACAATTACTGAGCTGCAAACGTCGCTGGCCAAAATGTCGATGGCGCAGCGCAGTGAATTGGAAATCAACAAAGATGATATTTTCATGTCGTTTCCGTATCAGGTGGGCATCATGTTCGATGAGTCTAACGAGGAGGCTGAGACTAGAAAGGTTCAGAAGCGTTGGGTAGAGATCACAATGGTATTCCACGTCTTGAGGGGACTTAGAGATATGCAGGATAAAGGAATTTCGCCTCCATTGAATTTAGGGTATATTTTTAATAATTTTTTTTTGATTATTATGTTAAATATTCTTCTTTTGTAGAGCATTTCCTGAATATAGAGATAAAATCTCTATTTGCAACTACAGATTTTTGCGTGAGTTCACTCAAGGAGTCAATTCCGACTGGACAATCAATGTAGTCAATCACTTTAAGCCAAGTGATTACATGGAAGGATAAGAGTTTTGTATGTATTTGTTTGTACACGTATATTGTTTTACCTATAATTTATGAATAATTAATGAAAATATTCTACTTTATTGAGAACCGAGAGTATTCTTGTTACTTTTTTTTGGAGCCCAAGATAAGACAATTGTAAACATATTATAAAATATGTTTTTGTATGTTGAAACTCTTAGATAAATTTAATAATCACCAAACGAGATATCAGAACCTAAAAAGGATGAACTTCAGCAGTCTCATTGATCAAAACATTTGAAAAACCTTTTTTGAAAAACCAAATTGTGAAGTTTGGAAATTTTAACGGCCTTGAATAGGGGTAATTCTTAAACATTGCGTTATATATATAAGAAATTGCAAACTTCATTTTCCATATGACAAAAGTATATATGTATCTATGTTCACATATATATCAATAATTATATATATAGCAAATTTTATGCTATATATATCAGTATTCTTTTATTATTACAAAAATAAAAATATAACAATTAGTCCACAGCAAAGAGTGAAGTGTGCAAATATAAATATTATAAATTTATCATAATTTCACATAAAAAAGCATTTACATTAAATAAATAAATAAAAAGAAACCATTAAATTGACGTGTGGACCATTAATTCCATCCACTAAATGGCATTCGTGTAAAATGTCTTGACACTTGCCATGTTATTTTTAACATTTTAACGCAGCCAATATCATAAATAATCATTAAAGAGACCATAAAAACTGTGATGTCCCAAAGCAATACCATCCTAAATAATAATCATAACTTAATCAATAAAAAAATGCTAGAAGAAAGCAAATCAAGGGAGCTGTTCCACTTGCTGGAGGTGACAAACGACTCAAACAGTCTCTCGGACTTGGGCCTGCCTGAAATTACAACACAACGAAAGCGAAAAGTCAGAAGGTATTTAAGCAGTTACATAAATCTTCAATAGTGAGAATATCTATCTTAACAAAATAAAAAAAATTCTTTATTTGACTACGGCACAACAGAAAAACTCGATCATCGAAGCCGTCACATTCAAGAGGAGGCAATGATAATTCACATGACAAGGCTTGCTCTAATTTAAGTGTGTGGATTGCCTTGTTTATGGCCTGTGGATGGCTGTTCATCTTATCCTACATGATGGCGGTGGTGCATTCAGAGAATCGACGCCTGCAAGGAGAGGTGACTCAATGTAAGTGACATCTTTGTTAAAACGAACACAAAATGTATGCGATTGTTGTCTCAAGTCAGCAGCTTTTATCATGAGGCGGTTACAGTTTTTATTAAAGATTCTTTATCTTAAACTGTTTACTGGGATTTAGTTGATAAGATAAGAAACCGGGAATAAATTTATCTAAGCGGAATTGATTGCAAATGAATTTGTCATTCAAGGACAATCGTTTGTGCATCAATATTAAAATCATTGCCAAGTTTCGCATTCAGAAATGTCCTAAATATTTGATTGTTTTGTAGTTGTTTCCGGCAAATGCAGCCAACAAAAAAGCGTCTTCTAAACAAAACAAAAGCACGCAGAAGCCGAACATTGTTGCTAGGTTACCAAAGTCCTCTGTATTGTATTGGACATGCTCAACATTCCCATACACCATTGACAATTCTTTTTTCCTCGTACTCATTTGATCCTTGGCGAAGCTCCTCTCCATAAAAAAACTCGTCGCGTTTTAGTTTAATTTGTATGGACGAGAAAAAAGTGGGGCGACCTCCTCCTTGTACAGCGACTCTCTGCTGACATGCGCGTGATCATCAACTGTACATTATCTGCTGAAAATCATTTCAACCATTTTCATTTTCGGGCCAAGATAAAGTTTCCAGTACGTTCACGCATTTGTGGAATCGAGTCTTTTTCTTCTCGGATAATACGGTTTCTATTGTGCTGTGGTTCGCCTCCTTGACGCTTGACTTTGTCAATTGGACCGTATAACCTCAGAAAACAGCTCCTTCGATGAGGAACTAAACTCCTTAAAATTTGTGTAAACAGTGTTAAGTTGTCGAAATGAACTGAACCAGTAAGTGGGATGTGTGTCGTTATCATATTTTAAGCTCATCTACCCACATACATTTAATGCTGGGAAAATATGATATTTTGAAGAGAAAATCGATTTTCTTTCGTTTGGGTGATATATGAGTGAGACACTGACAGTGCGCGCGGAATTATTAATTTACAAAGATAAAGACAACGTACAAATATTGGCCACATTGTCGCGTTGCTTGGCTAAATATAAATAAATTGGTTATTTTGTAGTGTTTATTTAGTGTTACGGGGGAGTACAAGTGGCGCTTAATTACATTTTGCGCCCTTTAACTTGACTCCTCTTCCGCCTGAAGGTTACTTTCTTTGGATTGGCCACAAAAACTCTATAAAATTATGTTTTCTTTAATTGTAATCGCTCTATTTGTATATCTGCTGGACTGCCCACTAATTGTTATCAGCTATTGGGTAATTACGGACAGTCAAATGGACTGTGCCACCACCTTCCTTCGCCTTTAATCCTCAATCTATGGCATTTAAAGGTCATCGAGTTCAATTGCGTGTTGTACACCAATATTCAAACCTCCCTGCAGTTATTTTATTCCAATTTTACACATAGTAAATGAAAGCCACTGTGAATGACTGTCGCAATGGGCTATTAGTGGGTTTAGTAAGTTGACATGCTTTTGTCCGCATTGTAAATCACCCCCCAAATGCGCTTGCAAATGCTAATTCTCAGTTTAAATCGTTTTAAAACTAAAAAAATTTATGAAAGTCGCCAACATAATCATGAATAATTAATTGATTTTGTTTTTGAATTTTGGTAATTTTTATCTTGAAAACAAAGCGTTTCGTTATCAGTGAAACTTCTCGGTTCGTTAGCCCAGAAAGTACCGAAATCCAGTGATTATCCGTCCCGATGTTGTGGTTTTAAGATTTGTGTGACAATTGGCGCCCACATTTCGCACTTATTCACTGTTGGTTGTTTCGTTCGTAGCTGTTCAATGATCGACCATGAAATCCGGTGGAAGCTAGTTTTCTGCTGTCATATTGAAACCACTTGAATTGTGTTTATTTAATTGTTTCAGTCCTTGTAATTTCAATAATTTGATGTTGTGGTAAAAAGTAATCAAGTGACGCGTTGAATTTATTTATGTTGTGAATCATTAAGGTTTGATTTTGAAATAAACATTCAGTCCAACTAGAGGGTGTTCCAATTAGTGTTTCCGTTTTCCATTTAATTGTACAATTTTAAGTTTTTTACACAATTGAATATAATCAGTTTCTTGTTTAAACTTATATAAAAAAAAAATACAATTTCAAATCGACGGATTTCTTCGTTTTATCATGTCAAGTGTGACTTAATTCGAAGTCTGCAATATGATGCAATGCAATTTGTCAGAACTTTGAATTTAATTACCAAAAACTAAAATATTTCAATCTAGAATTTATTAATGTGTAAACACCCTATAGAATTGAACAAAATTACCACCACTTTTTATTCATGATTTCATTAACATTCTCAGTGCTGATCCATTAAATCGCTTCAAATTATTTATCAACATTGACTGCAACAAAAATACATTGACCTTGAATTAAGAACTCCCAATGTCGAATATTTCGGATCGATTCTTCTAAATTTAGTATTTATTTACAATAACTTTCACTGTACTTACTTTCTGATGTCACGCACATTCAACCCCCTGAATAATTCCAAATTCACTGCTTCTTGGTCAATTTTTAAACAAGCATTTGAAATTATTCTTTTTAATAATAATTATTTCCTCTTAATTAATAAATCAAAATCCACCCTATTCACTGTCTCACCCCAACTCAACTTCTTCGACTTATTTCTTAAAGGAAGTCTGGCTATTTTGACTGTGGCAATTGTGCAAAAGCGCGAAACAATATCTCAGCTTGTTAGAAAATAAGACGCGTGGCCCTAACTGATTTCGAATATGGAGTCAACGGGTCAAGTGGCGGTGCCTCTGCGTTCTGGAGGCAAAAAAATGAAAAAGCGTCGCGAATTGGACGCGCTTGTAGCGCATTCATTGGCCAAAAGGTATTTTATTCAAATGACACTTATGAGCCGTTAATAAACTTGCTTCTCAAATTGTTAAGGGCCTGCAATTCAAATAAGCGGCAAAATGCTGGCAACGGCATAACATCACAAGATCAACTGTTGTCTCAATCCACCGACGAACAAGATGATTACACTTGGGTAAACAATACAGTTGAGCATTCCTAAATGCGGCCAATCAAACATATCCATGTACCTTATTTGCAGTCCAAAGTTCGTGTATCGTCTCGAGAGCGCTCAAAACGATTCACGTGCATCCGCACTTGTGGTCCCTTGATTCTTCTTATGTCCGTTTTCTTATCGTTCGGCTTCATGTATTGGCTGTACTTTGACTTGAGACAACAAATTTATGAGTATCGAATGCGAATCGAAGAAGGTAGATCACATTAGTTTCCAATGTTGTTTTTGCTAATAATGAAATTAACTTGCAGTAACTGCTACCAGTCAGAGTGTGCCTGATGCCTTGCAACAATGGCACGAATCATCGAAAAGCCTTGAGCAGAATCAGACGGAAATCTACAAAAAATTGACGACAATACAAGAAAAGTTGGAGATCTTTGACAAACAGCTAGTAGAGATGAAGGAGCAGCTCAACAAGAAGAACGAAGAATCCGGCGACAACAAAGTGGCAATGCTGGAGAAGAATATGGCGAGCTTTGGTGCCAAAATCGAAGACTTTTCGATTGGCGTCACCGCCTTAAAGGAGAAATACAACAGTTTGCAGAAGGAGAGCGAAGAAAGTCAAAAAAATTACACACAGTTGAAGACAACACTGGACGCCACCGTCAATATTTCGTCGCCGGCCAACAGTGGACAATTGTCGAAGGAGGTTTTGCAGAACTTTACGCAGAAAGTCGAGCAGGACGTGAAAAACTTATCCGGCCGCTTGGACAGCACAAATGATACGCTCAGTCAAAAGTTGGCCGGCTTAAATGTTGAGTCGCTGCAATATAAGAAGAAGCTGGAGGAGCTGACTGACAACAACGCCAATATGTCGGCCATCGTTCAGTCCATTGAGAACGCATGGACGAACTACAAAAAACAAGCGATGGACTTTGAAAAGTCGTCAGTCAAACTAAATTCTGAAGTAAGTGACTACACAAAAAAATAAGTAATTTATAAAGTTATCAAATTTGTTTTTAGATCTCCCAATTGAAGAATCGATCCCAACAACTTGGCGACTCCGTCAGCGCTGTGAACGATAAATGCGACAAATATCACAGCGACGCCGTTGATATGCTCAAGATGATACAAACCAATGCGAGTGCGTTGTTCACAGAAAGTAATGTCGCGGCCAAAAAGACAGACGAAGATGGCAGGATTATAGCGCCAACGGCACTGCCGCCGTTCCTCATGAATACTACAGAATTGACGAACAACAGCACGTCGACTAACAGCAAAAATACGTCCGCACCTGTTGAGGTGGCTGCAGCCGGCACCTCCGCCGTGCCATCATCGGCAGCTCCAACGAACGCGCCAGCGCCAACAAGTACAAGTAAGCAGCAAAATATGTAATTTGATGATGTCCCAAACATATTTAGCGGTTAAGCGTTTGACAGCTTTAAATATTTAATATTATTGTTTAGTAGTTACGGATTAATTATTGTATTGATTTTACTTTGTGGAGTTTTTGTTTGATTTAATTGATTTAAAATGTTGGTACACACATGCGCTTTTGTTTAATGCACATTAAACTCGATTACAATTTAAAATGCCTCAAAAGGATTTTTTTAGAAGCTCAGCAATTGTACAAAACGTTGGCATTTAATAAGTTTGACATTCCAATGTTTATAAAATACGTTTGAGCAATAACAGATATTTGACCTTGTAAATAATTATAATTTATTATATTTATATAAGAAGATACCTAAACGTACTTGAAAATTAATGAAAAAGTGTAGAAGCTCGATAAAATAACAAGGATAATGTGCCTTTCACATTTTTTGTAATGAACATGTTTAATAAACTTTGAAAAATTATTGTTTTCTGACTGATTGCAATTGTGCATGTGTGTTCTCCTTTTCATTAATGCGTATTTCACAGTGACTTAAACCGGGTTTTGTTCACCCATATAATTTGATAAATAAACGAGATTATCGTCGTTGTTCTCTTAACTAAGATTTTACTTTAAAAAACTGCTTCATCTATTTAGTTTTTTATCTGATTTAAGGCTAAAGTGTGAAATCTGTATTATACAAAAAACCGTTAAAATTAAAATTCTTTTCACATATTTTTGTTCATTTCTTGGCTGCTATTCTTCTACTGTTCCTCAACTGGTAGTGCCACAAAGTGAAATAGGAGGTAAACCGAAACTGTTGCGCATCCAATAGTAGCCAATTTTGGTATAATAACAATGAATGAATTCTTTAATTAAATTATACTTTAAATTTACATCGAATTAATGAATAATTATCATAATAAAAAAAAACTCTTTGAACTCTTTTGTTAACATTTGTTTCAAGATAATCGAATACAAGTACGAGAAATCTTAAATGAAAACATCCCAAGTACCAATATTAAGAAAAACAATTAAACTATGTACTATAAACGCCAAGGAAGGCATCTTTAACCTTTTTGTCTTTAAACTTGTAATATTGATTCAAAATCGTTTGTTTACGGCAAATTGTATGTAAATTGAGTTTTTACCGCCAACCAAAAATCATTAATATTCTTTAATATAATTAAATCTATGTAGATAATATTTACTGTTTTACCAAGGAAATATAAAAAAAAAACCAACAACAAGAATAATTAATATTTAATAAGAAATGTTACATTTTCATTTGAAAACGAGATACAATTAAAATAAAATAAAAAACAAAAACTATTAAATAACGTAAACGGACATATTATTTCCCTTAAATGACTTTCATGGCTTTTCCGACTTCAGCAAATGCAGCGGCGCATTTGTCGATCTCTTCGATTGTGTGGGCGGCCGAGATTTGAACGCGAATTCTCGCCTTTTCCTTTGGCACCACTGGGAAACTGAAGCCGATGACGTAAATACCCTTTTCTGTGAACGCAGAGAAAACAATACAAATAGATTTACCTCTCGGGATGCGTCATTAATCACAGAACTCACCCAACATTTTGTCAGCCATTTGACTTGCCACTCGGGCATCGCCCAACATTACTGGGCAAATTGGATGATCTGGAGCACCGGCAACTGTAAATCCGGATTTTTTCATCGCTTCACGGAAACGTCGTGTATTGGTGAGAACGCGCTCAGGATATTCACAGGATTGCATCAACATGTCTAGCACTTTAGTGGCAGACGCAACAACAGCTGGTGGCAACGTGTTTGAGAATAAATATGGACGCGCCTTTTGTCTGAGGACACTGATCAGCTCCTTGGGTCCAGTGGTATATCCGCCGGAAGCCCCACCCACTGCCTTGCCCAACGTTGAATTTATGATGTTCACACGTCCCATTATGTTAAAGTACTCTTCAGTACCACTAAAGAGAAATTGATAATTCTATATTATTACAAGGAATGTTCAAAAATTCTAGCCACCTACCGGCCAGTGGCTCCAAAGAATCCAGTCGAATGACACTCATCAATAAAAGTCAATGCGTTGTACTTGTCAGCCAGATCACAGATTTTGTCCAGCGGCGCCACGTTGCCATCCATCGAGAAAACACCATCGGTGATGATGCACTTCATGCGCGCATCGCTCGACGCTAGCTGCTGCTCCAGCTCCTTCATGTCACGATGCTTGTATCGGAACTTTTTGGCTTTCACCAACCTAAGACCATCAATAATGGAAGCGTGATTCAACTCATCTGAAAATACGGCGTCTTCCGGTGTGAAAATTGCCTCAAACAGACCGGTGTTGGCATCAAAGCATGATGGATACAGAATTGTGTCCTCGCGTCCGTGGAATTTAGAAATTTTCGCCTCCAAATTCTTGTGAATGTCTTGAGTGCCGCAAATAAAACGCACTGAACTCAGTCCTGAACCATATTTGCCCAATGTCTCCTGTGCAAATTTGATAACCTCAGGATGATTGGCCATGCCCAAGTAGTTGTTGGCGCAGAAATTCAGGATTTTCTTGTTGGATCCTTGCACTGTAATGTTGGTGCTTTGCTGGGATGTGATGACGCGTTCATTTTTGAATGTTCCCGCCTCGTTGATGCCGTCCAGTGTGGATTGGAGAATTTCTCTAAACTGGGTCGTTGCAGCTGTGGTCGCCGTACGAATGTTGTGCCCTGTTCAATTTGAGTTAAGATAATAGAATTTTTGTTAGGACTGGAAGCCATAGCACGTCCACTCAAGGGGAGTGCGACCAATCTGTTTATAGAATCAGTTTCGACGTCATGAGACATACGCGTTGACGCGTCCCGAAATAAAATCACACAATGTAACCTTCAGAGATCATTTTCATTAACGAAAAGTCTCGCCACGCCGAGTCGCCTCGCGTGATCTTAATTATTTTCCGTTTTATTAGTTAATAAACAGAAAAAGGAGAGAAAGAATTCTTACTCGAATAGTTGACAATTTTTGGAATCCTTGTAGTTATCATCTTGGTGCTTTTTTACAAATAAAATGCGACGAAAAGAATTTTATCACAGAACAAAATGCTGCTCGAGGCCACTTTTACTTTCGCTGCCACTTCGGTAGTCTCGTGTGTACTAAATTTAAATTGACAAAATGAATGATGGGTGGTAGTTGGTTCTTGAAAAGCCACAATGTGTGTTATGAGATGACTCTTTGTCTCTCTTCCGTTGCCTCACTTCAATTACAGTACATCACATGGATTGGGAGGCTGTGAAGCGCTAAGATACGTTCTTAGCTGTCTCTTTGAAGGAAAGAGAACTAATGCGGAAATTTATTGCGTTTATTTGTTTTAATTATAATTACACATAATTAGTAAGGCTGCAAAAATAAAACCGAATTATGAGATTTTATGTGTCAATAATCTAAACATGTTATAAGAATTTTTTTTTTTCAGAAAAGAATTTTGATTTATTGCCAAAATATTTTTTGTGTGTACATTTGTTCAAAAATAGCTCGAGGAGAATATGTGAGAAAATATTTGCTAGGACAAACATTTTCCATTGTTCTCCAATAACTCTTAAGTTGAAAGATGTGAAGTCTACGATGATCAGCAGAGCTGACGTGGAAGCCCTTAAATACCTTTAATATTGTTAAAGTTTTGAGTTTAAAGTTACAATTCAATTCCCAAAATATTTTCGTTAGTTTTACTAAAATTAATTTACAAATAAAACTTTTTTAACTAATTCTTATAGAAGCCAATCTTAGAAATTGAAAAAAGAACATTTTACTGCTTTTTAACTTTTTTTCAATTCTAAAAACTTACTTTTACTAAACAAACAATTACTTGACAAAAACATAACAATACAAAATTAAAAAAAAAAAATTGGTGTAAAAAATAATATTTCTAAATTGATATAAAAATATTTATATATTCAACAAAAATATTAAAGAAAACAAAGAAAATCTACAATAAAATCCTAAAAATATAAAATAAACATGCAAAACTTTAAAATACATTCATACAAAAACACATAAAATCCTGCTGATTTTTGTTGGTATAATATTATTATAATATATTACACATAAAACATTTTATTATTTACATACATATAAATGCTGTAATTTTAAAATAAATGTCTGGAAATAGATATGGTCATTAGTTAATATAAGCCGGTACATTTGTTGCTTTAATCCTATCAACATAGTGAAATAAATTATTAAAAATACGTTTTTAAACTCGGATAAAATCTGAATATTCTTTAGCTAATATCAAAATTAAGACATTAGTTCTCTTTTCTAAGGATTTGTGCATGAATATGTTGAATTGAAAAAACGAAATGGCGATAACATATGTAATCTTGTAATCCATCTTTTTTCTCAAATGACAAAAAATTCTAGTGACGCAGAAACATGTTTTGACACCCCTTGATCTCAAAAACTGATCTAGAAAAAATGCCTTTTCGTCCGTCCGTCCGTTCGTTCTTTCGGAACCCGCTTATCTTCTTGACTGATCATAACCAAATTTAGTTTGTTGTGTAAAATCATATTATCTAATAAGTTGAATTATTATTTTTCCAAAATCAAGATATTAAAGTTAAGGTTTTTTATTTTTTAATTCTAACGTAAACTGTACCGACGATTTTCTCAATTTTTACTTATGGTAAAAAACGTCTTTTGAAATATGTATGTCACATTTTCCAAATATCAGCCGTTCAAAAGTTATAGTCTAACAAGTAATTTTTCTTTGATTAAGAACACATCTAGAAATTAGATATACTACGAAATCTACATACAGTTTGTCAAGGTATTGTTTGCGAAACGAAAAAACCTTTGATGTTTGCACTTTAACAACGAATTACAACAACAACTGTTAATATATTTTAATGTGTCATTTTTATTTTTTAAATATTTTATTAATTGGCTGCTAGAATAAAAAGAAAAAGAAATAAGAAGGAAATTCAATTAGAAACAACAACGGCAATTTCGATGCTGTCAACTAATTGTTTGCAAAATTTAAATGATTGCAATTTAATGGATTTTTGGCAGAGCTAATTGACTTAATATTTAGTGTGCCCACCATTAACAGTAATTACGAGCTGCAATCATCTTTGCATAGAAGAAATTAGCTATTGCAAATTGTAATCTTTGACATTTCTCCTTGATGAACTGTATTAATTGGGTTTTAGTTCTGTGTGACCATTTTGACACCTTTTTAGTTATATACGTCCCACAAAGATCGAACATTTTTTTTCAAAAAAACGA
>JANSTS010001878.1:13807-31066 GCA_026546915.1 Sylvicola fuscatus
TTATTATAATTATTACATTGAATGCAAATCTAAAACAAAATCAACATACATAATTGGAGGAAAAATAAACAAAATAATATGTAAACAATAACTATCATGTTAATGAAAGTAGCGGGTAACTTAAAGCTCATGCAACGATAGGATGGTCACACATTTATGAAAAATACATTTTGTAAATTGCCGATTTAAATAAATTTACATAATTTATAGTTAATATTAATAGTAAAAATTCAATTACTCACTGAAGTGGCTAGTAATCCGTATTGCAATGTCTCTGAAGGATCAGGAAATTCTGGAGTCGCGCTTCTATCATTACTCGATACACCACATCCCATTGCACATGTTCAACATCACCACAACTCACACCGAAAATCACCGATCCACTTCATCGGAACACCAACAGACCACTGAAAAGCATGTCCTCGGCGGTCGCCCCAACATGAACAATATTAACAAGTGCTGCGCCGCGTCAGCTCCGTTGGGCGTCGCACACATAATCATGTCACCAATGGTACGCGGGGTGGATTTGTAAATTTGAGTGAATATACGAAAAAAGGGAAAAACTGTGATGTGTTCGTATACGAATGTTTGATTTCATTAATAATAATAATCAATAGACGAAGGCGAGCACATAGAGGATTTTAATAGGATGGACGCACGCAAATCATACAGCCATAAAAACACACACACAACTTAAACAACACAATAGAATTATACCGGAAATGTGTTTATGCTGCGTTAATGACTTTCGATGTGAAACTATATGTAATACCCAAGGACTTTGTATCAGTTAAACCTTAAATTAATTGTAGCGCAAGCTTCCGGTGGCCGGAAAATTCCTTTAGTCGTAAAAATGCTCAAATGTAGGACATCACCCACTAAATCGGTGAAGGGACTGATTCATTGCGTTACACATTTTCATTCAAAGAAATGAGATCTCCTGATTTAGGAAAATAAGCAAAGTTCGTTTTATTGATTGTTCTGCCTTCAGACCTCTTTAACCTGATTCTAGGTTTCATGCTTCTTGGCGACGTCTATTATGTTACCAATTAACACGGCCCAGGCAATAAAGGATTTTATCATACAATTTTTGTTGACAACTGACCTATCTAATTTGATGTAAGTGTAACGTAAATTTCATGATTTTATGGATTTCCGTGTACATTTTTAATAAGAACAAGTGCTGTAACTAGACCAATTACAAAAGAGGATCAGGAAATCTAGATTATCGTATACTGATTTGTAAATTGTAGTGGCACCGGCTCGGCATTGTAAGACGTCACAACACCCTTGAATGATTAATTACTCTCACTCATTAGTCACAGAGCACGCGTATGTTTGACTTCAAATAATAAATTATCATTAAACTTGGATGGTGGTTAGGCGTGAAATTTATTATTTATTGGATTACCAACAAATTTATTTTTAACATATTGTGTGATAAGTGATTAGAGTGATAATGGATTGATTCTAAAATAAAAAAAAACACACGGCAAGGATGGCTGCTATCTACTATAGTTGTACTTTTCAATTATCAAGGTAATATAGATTCGCTTTTTATTGATGATTAATGTTTTTAATATTATATATTGTATAATATCTGAAAGCAATTCATTTAATTGGGTTATAATAAATGAAATTTGAAAACGCGACATACCATAAAAGTTACTTAAATTAAAATTGTTTAACACCTTTAAATATCAAGTAATAGTTAGGTAGTTTTCGAGAAAATCCCAAAAAACGTGGTTTTCGGACAATAAATGTAATTCAAATTCAAAATTTTTGCAAGGATTGGTTAATCCATTTATGAGTTATGCTTACAGGAAGAACGGACTTTTTTTGTTGACAGGTACTTTTACCTCATTAAGGCTCTCCCAAACCAGCGCGAATTTTTATGTCGGTTTGAGGGAGCCTTTAGTTGAATAATAAGATTACATTTTATTTTATTACGTACAACTCGTTGATGCAAAGGAGTTCATTGATCCTAATTCATATTAAAAATAATCGTTAAAAAGGAAACCGTTTCATTGATAGCGAAACAAACTTCTTTTTCTTAGTGAACATCGTTTTTAACCATTTTTTTTTACCTCGACAGCAAAGTTGTTGTTAACATTAAGTTTTGTCCCCATATCTAAGGATGTTAAAACGAGATTCTAAAATTTATAGAACTTTTTTTTTTTAAATTACTTTTTTGGTCTGTATGCTTAGTCTATATTATTTTTTGTGTAAAAATGCAATAATAAAGAAGACTGAAGAATAAATTCCTTGAACCCCGTTACAAACTCGAGACTTTGCGGCAGGAATGGTAAAGTAATTTGTATGTTTATGGGAAATTATTTATGGCGCAATATCGCGATTTGTGATGATATGTTAACGATAAAAGCAATTTCTATACTTTCAATTTGCTGCAGTAAAAGCGTATTAATGTAACGCGACACTCGTATCATACGAGTAACTTAATCTGGTATCTGTACATCTATACTTAGTTAACGTATTTCGTCTTATCAGATGGTTATAAATTATTGTGAAAAAAAACATGTTCTACCTCTCCAGTTCTAAAAATAGTAAAACATTTAATTATTTATTACTTTATAAAATCTATCAACTTAGGTTTGTTATTGGCATTGTAAACTAATTCAATAAAAAGTACAAGAAAGAAAACTATTTGTTGCAAGTATGTTATTAGTATTTCGTAATTGCAATATTGTATGATTTACATTTTTAAATATTTGATAATAATAAATTATCGTTAGCTTCCGTTTCGCATTCAAGACTTCATAAATTGCTCTAGATTAGCACAGATTAAACTCGCAGCATCAAGTTAAATAGTAAAAGATTTGCAATCTCAATCTCACTCATAAACGAATTACGTCCCATTACGGTTAAGCTTATAGCAGATTAAAAAAAAAACAATATTATCTTAAAGTTAATTTAAAAAAGTGGTTGTATCCTGTTAAATATCATGGTGAATGTATCGGAAATCATAATGTTGAAAGAAGTGTCAGTTGAGCACTTTCAGTTCTCCGTTTTGGATTATATGATATTTGCTCTTATGTTGATGTTGTCCGCTTTCGTCGGCATTTATTATGGATTTATATCCAAAAAGAAACAGGACAACACCGAGGAATATTTGCTTGGTGGAAAATCAATGAGCATCATTCCTGTGTCGGCGTCACTTATCGTCAGGTGGGTGAATTTAAGTCAGAAATCTGACTAATTATTCCTAAATACAATTTTCCAAAACAGCCACGTGTCTGGGGTGACAATGCTGGCGTTGCCAGCTGATGTTTATGCCAACGGAAGCCAATACATCGCGTTTGTAATCCCAACCATTGTCGTAAGTACCTATATTAGTGAGTTTACGGCAAACATACAAAAAATCCATCCATTCAGGTCGCATTTGCTCTGATCCACGTGTATCTTCCCGTTTTTTATGACCTTCAAGTAACGTCATGTTTCACGTATTTGGAGCGACGCTTTGATAGACGAGTCCGCGTCACAGCGAGTCTGGTTTTCGCACTGTCATGTCTTCTCTTCATCCCCATCGTCGTTTACATTCCAGCTTTGGCCTTCAGTCAAGGTAAGTTGAGATTAAACCGGTCCTTCTCTAGATAAAGATTAGATCTCTTTAAAATTTAATCCGACAGTTAGCCAGATAAATCTTCACTTTATTACAATGATAACGTGCGTCGTTTGCATATTCTACACAACTGTGGGAGGACTTAAGTACTTTTTTACTTAAGATTTTTTTTACTCTTTTTAACCAATTTGAATCAAATATTTTCAGAGCTGTAGTGTGGACAGACACTATTCAGTTTGTTTCTATAATTGGCGGCATAATTCCAGTTATTTGGATAGGACTGCAAAAGGCTGGAGGAGCATCTGAAATTTGGGATGCCATCAATAGAGGACACAGATTAGTCGTCTTTAAGTACATTAAATCTAGTCTTAAATCTGTCAGTCTTGAAAATACGTTTTTGTCAAAATTTTCAGCATGAATCCAGACCCGTTTGTTCGGATGACATTCTGGTCTGTCTCAATTGGGATGAGTGTTATGTGGCTCTCAAATTTGGGAGTCAATCAAGGATGCATACAACGTTTTTTGGCTGTGCCAAACTTGAAAAAGGCCCAAAAGTAGGATTTTTGTTGATTTTTCCTTTTAAATTGTTCATTCTGTCTGCGGTTTTAGGGCAGTTTGGATATTTGCTGCTGGAATAATATTCATTAAAATGACTTCGATTATAATTGGCTTTTTGATGTACGCTCATTATGAGACTTGCGATCCCGTCTCAATTGGAATCGTCAAAAAGTTGGACCAGATGCTTCCACATTATGTGATGGCGGTTATTGGCACAATACCAGGATTATCGGGATTGTTCATAGCTGGAATTTTCTCTGCAGCCCTCTCATCAATGTCAACCAGTCTCAATACTTTGAGTGGAACTATTTACGAAGATTTCATAAGACAAATGCAAGTATATTTCTTCTTAAAAAATATTTTTTTTTTAATTGATTTTATTTGAAATAAGGATTCCCAACGCATCAGAAAAGACAGCCAGTTCCATTATGAAAGTAAGAATAACTTTTTATTACCAATTGATCTAAATATTATTACAATAGTTTGATTCTATCTTTCAAGATTCTAGTAATTGTCCTCGGAATCACAACCGTAGGACTGGTATTGGTTGTGGAAAAACTGGGCGCCATTATGCATCTAGCCTACTCCCTGCAAGGCTTTACTGCAGGAACATTGTTAGGCATCTTTACAATTGGAATGATATCTCGTAAAGTAAATACTCAAGGAGTAATTGCTGGCTCGATTTGTTCGCTACTTGTAGTTGGTGTCATCGTTGTCGGAGCACAATCCACAGTGAAACCTCCAGCACTTCCCTTTCGAGTAGATGGCTGTACTGGCGAATTTTCTAATGCTACACGACCGATTGCTACAGCAGCTAGTTACAACGATGTGCATTGGATTTTTAGAATTAGCTTCCTTTATTATGCTGTTATTGGTGTTAGCGTTCTTTTCCTAGTTGCGTATCCTGTCAGCTGTTTTACACACGTTGAAAATGTTTTGGATGAACGACTTTTTGCACCATTTATGAGGATTAAGGAATCGTCAAAAATTGTTGATGAAGATCGAAAGAATATCAAGTATAATGCGGTGAATTTGGAGCTTGTTGATATCTCAAAAGATATTCAAGATGGCAAGGATTAGTAAGAAGTTTCCAGTTTTGAACAACAAAGATTTGACTGTTGAATTTATATAACGATTTTAAAATGGATTTGAATATTCTTGCAATTGAAAATAGTTCATAATTTTTAATCTATTTATTGTTGTGTTGGCAACAAAACTGACTTTCTTTTAGTCGACGCGTATGCCATCTACATCTCCCATAACTGGTGATGAACAAATCATTTTTATGGTGTAAATGTCAAGTGTCATTTGCAGTCTTCAGAATTTCAAATTTGTTTTTACGCTGATTGGATGTCGACGTGAAAAATATTTTTATCATTAAGAAAATAAATAAAACAACCACAATAGCCTAAATGTTGTAGTCTAAATTAAATGTAATTCTGTTCTAGTGTTCCAAACGTAAAAAAGTAATTAAAAGTTTGTGTAAACAAACAGATTCGCCAAAAGAAAAGTTGTATCAATTGAGTCGCACCTGAAAATTTTCCAACTTTTTCTGTGTACACACATATAGTTCGATTTTTTGTTTAGTGAGTACGTGTCAAAATGGGTATTACATGGAATTACCGATAAACATTGAAAACCATAAAGATATCTTAGGCAGGAACTAAGAAAACTTGTGTGTGAGATAAAATTTGTGAGATTTGTCAAGTTGGTGATAATCAAGGGAGTGGAACGAAGAAAGTTTCGAGTGGGAGCAGTAATTGCGCACGAAACCAAAAATCAGAATGTCATTCGTCAGTGGAACAACCGGTAATGAGGCTGCCCAAAAGTTTCTGGAAGTGCTGCAAAATGACTTTAAGAGTTTGGGACAAGAGACCAAGAAAAAGTATCCCCAGATTAAAGAGGTAACTTGTCAACAATGGCCCATTTTGTGAGGACATATATATTTTGAAAAAAAAAAAAATGCTTATGTTTATGTATTGTTGTCATTGATTGGGTCTATAGTGAATTTAAAATTATTGATTTGGCTAGAATAGAACAACCACTTCCACAACTACTGAACATTTAAATTGAATTTCAGTCATGTGAAGAAGCAATTATGAAGCTGAAAAGCGCCGCCGCCAATCCCCAAACGCCGGTCTATTATGTGATCAATCAAATTCTATATCCATTGGTGCAGGGGTGTGAGTCAAAAGATGTTAAGATTATTAAGGTAACGACAATTACATCTATCTTATCTTCTTTTATTATCGGCCATCGACATGACTCAATTTCTAATTATTGTATCTATTATCTTTTTACCCACAGTTCTGCCTTGGAATGATGCAGCGACTGATAACACAGCAAGTAGTTGACCAGAAAGGAGCTCGATACATAACTGACACTCTCTGGATGCTAATGGAAAATGGAACGGAAGAGGTCAAAGTATTGCAGACCGTCACCCTCTTATTGACAACAAATACCGTAGTTCATGGTGAAACATTAGCTAAAGTAAATACTTGATGATCTCCAAAAAGCCCAATTTCATATTTATCATTTTTTTTTCAGACACTTGTTCTATGTTTTCGTCTGCATTTTACAAAAGATTCGACCACAATCAATACAGCTGGCGCTACTGTCCGTCAGCTCGTTTCTTTGGTGTTTGAACGCGTGGTTGCTGAGGAGCAGAACAGTGTCAACCAAGATACGACAGAGAAGCGTGAAGTAAACATTGAAGAGTTGAAGCTGGCAACTGGCGCACCTCCAAAAGGATTGCCCGTTTGTGCTGCTGACGCGTTTTTGTTGTTTCAAGTAAATAATATTGTTTGTCACCTCATGTTCATATTTTAATCCAATTGTTTTCTCTTAAAGGATTTATTGCAGTTGGTCAATGCAGATCAACCACACTGGCTACTTGGCATGACAGAAATGACTCGTACATTTGGCCTGGAACTACTTGAGACGGTCTTAACAACGTTTTCGTCAGTGTTTTACAAAAATCCCGAGTTCCTTTTTCTGCTCAAAGAGCGAGTTTGTGCCCTTGTAATTAAACTATTCTCGCCCAACATTAAGTATCGCACGATTGTGCAGCCAACTGCACAGCAGCCGATGCCGCATGACAAGCCTTATTTTCCCATCAGTATGCGTCTATTGCGCGTTGTGTCTATTCTCATTCAGAAGTATCACAGCATTTTAGTGACAGAGTGTGAAATATTTCTGTCACTCATTGTAAAGTTCCTGGACCCGGACAAGCCATCATGGCAGCGATCTTTGGCATTGGAAGTAATCCATAAGATGACCGTCCAACCGGAATTGCTTGTATCATTCTGCAAATGCTATGATCTTAAAGATCATGCCACCAATATATTTCAGGATATCATAAATTCATTGGGAGCATATGTCCAGAGTTTTGTGGTGGCATCACAAATGATGTGTGAGTATTTAAAGTTATTATTCTCTCTACTGTTTTTAATGAAAATATTATATTTTGCAGCGCCCGCATTGCAACAACCTGGCGCAATGCTTGGTGGGATGCCTTCAGGGCCTGGAGTGTCGCCCCAGCCAGGTTTTCTGTTCCGTGGAACTTGGCTGCCGCTTGTAGCAACATTCCCAATAGGACAAACAAAGGCCACTTAGTAAGTCGCAGGATAATTTCCTTAAATTTTGCAATGTTAATTTACCGTATTTTTTAAGTCTTGAAATGCTCGACAAAATGGAACCTCCCCCAATACCAGATGGCTATGGTATTTCCGTGGCTTACGCCTGCTTATTAGACATTGTCAGATCTATTTCGCTGGCAATTAACGGTCCGTCAAGGGTAATTTTGTAAAAAGTATATTTTAATTTCAAAAACTAACCCGTAATTTTCCAGCTTGGCGAAGAACATCCAATACCATACAAAGACAAAACAAGCGAAGAAGATCAAAATCTTCACTGCCAAATTGTGAACTCCAGCTGGTGTGGCTTATTGGCAGCTCTTACGCCGTTAATCGATGCAGCCACTGACGAATCAACAACTGAGAGTGTTTTGAAGGCAATGCAAAATTACGCGGCAATTTGCGGTACCTTGGAGGTGCATACCCCACGCGATGCATTTATAACGGCCATTTGCAAATCATCGCTTCCACCCCACTATGCTCTGGCTGTGCTTAATATGGGTTATCAAGGATCGGGAATGAAAAGTATGCCGTTTGCTGGTCTAACAATGTTTTAATTTTAATAAGTCTTCATCTTGATACAGTTCACTCTAGGACAAGCAGCCAGGATCTGGGAACGCAGTATATTTCGGCATGCGGTGAGAATGACTTTCGTCACCAAGTGGTGGCTGTTGGTACCCCATTGCCAACATCCTCGCTTCCGATTGGAGCTCAGCAAGGCCCAGTGATGTTGACCGCTAAAAATTTACAGTGCATGCGTGCCCTGTTGCATCTAGCTCATTGTCATGGAAGCACCTTGGGTTCATCGTGGCACATTGTTCTAGCTACTCTGCAGCATTTGGTCTGGATTTTAGGATTGAAACCATCCCCGGGTGGATCTCTTCAAGTATTTATGCAATTTTATAGTTTTTGCGATCTGTTTACAAGAGATTTAATGTGATTTTAGGCCGCCCAGAAGTCCATCATCGATCCTAGCGCCGGTATTACAACCTCGGTTATGGCTGATTTACCAGTACTCTCCCAAATGTTGAGTCAGCTATTTGAATCTAGCCAATATTTAGACGACGTTGCACTTCACCATTTAATCGATGCGCTCTGCAAATTGTCCCAAGAAGCTATGGAGCTGGCTTTTGCGAATCGGGTAATTTGTCATTTTTGTCTTAGTTAATTATCGTGTCCAATTGACGTGAATTTATTGTCTCGCAGGAACCATCGTTATTCGCGGTTGCGAAACTTCTTGAGACTGGCCTAGTAAATTTGCCGCGCATTGAAGTGTTGTGGCGACCTTTGACAAATCATTTGCTGGAAGTGTGTCAACATCCTCACATAAGGATGAGAGAGTGGGGTGTTGAGGCTATAACCTATTTGGTAAAAGCTGCGCTCGCTTTTAAATATCAACAGCCACTGAAGGATAACATGGTAATTGGCACATATTGTACACTCCAATTAGGAAAAAGTATGAAATTCTTTATTTATTCGTTTCATAGACATTGCAAACACTTTTGCTGAACCCTCTGGCAGAGTTGTCGTCAGTACCGCATGGTGACGTACGCCAACGACAGCTCGAATGTGTGCTTCAAGTACTGAACGGTGCTGGAGAAACCCTTTCACATGGCTGGCCTTTTGTTTTGGGGATCATTGGAGCTGTTCATGACCATCATGGGTAAATTAACAATGTTTTCCTTTTGTATAAAATTATATTAAAATGAATTTTTCAGCGAGTCACTCATCAGAATAGCCTTCCAATGCCTTCAATTGGTGGTAACTGATTTTCTGCCGGTAATGCCATGGAGATGTTTGCCGTTGTGTGTCAATACAGCGGCAAAATTCGGCTCACAGACGCAAGAGTTGAATATTTCATTGACTGCAGTTGGATTAATGGTATCTCAAATTTAATTTTTAATTTTTTAAGTTTTCAATAACTTTCGATATAATTTTAGTGGAACATCAGTGATTTCTTTAACCAGAATCAAGAAAAGCTCTCCCAGACTATTACGGAAGATACAACAGTATTGCCAGATTTTCCAGGAACTGTAAACATGCCTCATTTTGACAAACTTTGGATGTGTTTATTTGCCAGACTTGGTAAGTTAATGTTAATCGTTTCTCAGCTACATCAATTAAACTCTGTTTTAATTAGGTGATCTCTGTGTTGATGCACGTCCGGCGGTTCGAAAGTCAGCTGGACAAACATTGTTTTCAACAATTTCTGCGCATGGCAATCTTCTCAATCAACCAACATGGCAGGTGGTTCTTTGGCATACATTATTCCCGCTGCTAGACAAAGTTCGAACTCTATCCAATTCGGCCAGCAGTGAAATTGTTGACTCTAGTGGCAACATCTTGATTCATCACTCACGAAATACGGCACAGAAGCAATGGGCAGAGACACAAGTTTTGACGCTGTCTGGTGTGTCTCGTGTGTTTAACACAAAACGACAATTGCTGCAGACTCTAGGCGATTTTACTCGAGCCTGGTCCTTACTGTTGGAGTTTATCGAGAATTCTGCTCTAAGCAAAAGCAACGAAGTGTCTCTGGCCGCGCTAAAATCATTCCAAGAAATTCTTTACAGTAAGCCAGAAACAATGGAGAATGTGACACCAATAAGCCAGCAAGTTCATGTTAAAGCCAACGCGTCAGATGATGTTGGCATTTGGAATGTATGTTTTGTTTTAACGATTTCCGTATCATAGTTTAACAGGAATCGATTTTTGTTTAGGTCGCGTGGCGAGTTTGGCTTAATATTGGCACAGAAAGTACTAAAATACAAATAGGTGAAAATATGGTGGAAAAGTCAGATGAGATTTACATACCGAGTCAAGCATTCTTGACGGCCCTAGTTCAAATATTTCCAGCACTCTTTCAACATATTAAAACGAAGTAAGTTTTTTTTTTAAATAAAAAAGTAACAATTAGTAATCAATGAATTCTCAGTTTCAGCAACGAAGACCTATCCAAATTTTGCACTGTTCTAATGAACGCAGTCGCTGTTCCCGTCAACAGTGAATCAACTCCATACATTATTTCAACAATATCCGATTCCCTGCTCACACCACTGCATGATGGCGTCCTGGATTGCATGGAGTTGCTTCAGCGAGAAGCAATGGCACCCAATTCGAATTTAAAGTCAATGATTCCTTCAATATTTAAGCAACTATTTAGCTTTAGCAAATTTGCGTGCCTTCCGCCAACATTTGAGCGATTGCAAACAAGGTAAACTATTGAACGTAAATCAATAAACAATCAATTAAAGGTTTTTTTTCTCCAGGCCTATAAAATCACAACGCCACCAGCCAAGCCAAAACGGATCTATTGAGTGGGTCAGCATGAATTACATTCCATTTGGCGAGAAAGCTCTATCGATAGCGGTTAAATTGTACCAGCAAACAGCCACTGAAGAGACAGTGGTGAACAGTGAAATCTTGCACGAGTTCATAAAAGCATTGAATCTGCCTTTGTCCTTAAAATACAAATGCATGTCGGCTTCCACATGGAAGTTGGCCATTTCCAGCCTTATGTCCGTATTGAATACGGGCCTTCACGTAGCTCGTGGCAATCCGAAGCCATTTGCTGATATGTGGCCAGATTTGGCTGATACGCTAGATAAATTTTTGTTTCCTTCGAGGTTAGTTTATCTAAATAATATTTGCCACAAAAAAACAAATTTTTTTTAATCCTTTCCAGCGTGTGTACTGTCGAGGATCGTGGAATTGACGAGCTGGTTCTTGATGAAACAATTGATTGTCAAGTAATTGAATTGCTTAGAGATGAAGTTCTGCCGTATTCAAATGAAATTCCACACCAATTTACACTCAATGTTGTTGTGCTGCTCAACAAAGGCTCTATTCATTCAGCAACAACGGCAAACAATGGTAAACTTTGGCTTCTTTCAATGAAGACTTCAATTTCTTAATTTCCTCGTTATATCCATATATTCAACAGTTTGTGAGAGTGAATTGAAGCTACGTGAAGAGTTCGCTAAAACATGCTTCGATACGCTTCTACAGTTCTCATTGCTGGATGACAATGGCAATAATAACAACAACTACAAAGCGGCAAATGCTGGTGACGGGGGAGTTGCTGGGCGGCTAGCGGTTACGGCTCTTTTGCATCGTTTCCAAGAAGTTTTGAAAAAGTTTAACGATGACGAACGACAAAGTGGAAAATGTCCTCTACCAAGGTAATTTTATTGTTAATAAAACAATTATAAAAAAAAAATATCTAAAATATTTATAATTTTAGACACAGATTGTCGGAAATTTCGTTTGTACTAAAAGCGATAGCAACATTGATAATTTCTATGAAAAAGGCTCCACCTGCTAAAGGTATTTTCCTAGCATCTAAATTCAACTGTTTGAAATCAATAACTTTTATTTTATTGACAGTTGGTAAAACGGCTTGGGAACAACTAATTAATCTGTATCCATACCTGGTTGACTGCACTGTTACACCGTCAGTGGAAGTTTCGCGGTCACTCCGCGAAGCTTTGCTGCAATTTAGTGATCTTCTGCAACCTCCTATGAGCGCCAACAATAACATTGCAAATGGTGTATCCAGCCATTGTTAAATATAAATATTACAAATTATTGTTATAATAACGCAAATTGTTTTAAGTTGAAATTTATTGTTTTATTTTGTATGTTTAAGGTACCTAAACGCCGTTTATGTTGTAGCGAAGTGATATTTTAGATTTTTGTTTTGTAGTTGTGAAGTGTTAAACCCTTTATTGAAATAATCAATAATTTACCTCGTCACTTATGTAATCTATAACATTGTTAAAGTCATGTAACATCACATGCGATACCTGAGTTGCCCTAGCCAAATTTTTGTAATCATTTTCATAGCAAACCCTATCAATTAGTTATTGGATTGATTGACTCAACTGTGGCCGTTCACATTTTATTCAAATATTTCCATTAATACCAACGATAACATAATCTGTATTTGTAGTGTGTTTGTTATTTAATTATTACTCCAATTTATTCAATCATTTTCCTTTAGAGAGTTAAAATGTTTAAAATTTGCCAAATGCGTTGTTGTTGAAGTTAAAAGAGTAGTGAGATATTCATATTGAGTGTAGTGAATGGTCTAGACTGAATTGTAAGAGTTTCATAATAATTATCTTATCTTAGTCTCAATCTTATCAAACATAAATTACTAATAGTAACACCCCATAATAATTTATGGTATTTTATTAAATATTTAGTAGTTTAAATTTACTGGCCACAAATTGATTCAACTCAATCGAATTTTTTAGCTTTCAATGAAGGGTTAAACGCAATAAATGTGTATTAATAATGTAAAATTAATTCTAAACATTTTTATGTTTTTTTATAATACAATTTTTTGGTTTATAGAAAATATCGATTATGCAATGTTTTTTTTTTCAACGGAGTAATTCATGTACATTATGTATTCCTATATACTAACGAAAAGTAAGTTTTGATAAATTTTTAAACAGCATGAATCTTGCATTCAAAATCTATACAAAATAATTATACAGGATTCTGTAAATGGCCGAATATTCTTCACAAGCAATAAAATGTTTTAAAAATTTTAATGTTATTCTTTCTTTTTTAAATAAATTACAGTAATTATTTCTTTGTTGATGCCTCGATTACAGCATTGTCGACCACGAATTTAAAGTGTTCCAGGTATTTTCGAAGTTGTGGACTCAATAAATGTTCGCCTCTTACGTAATAAGTTGGTCTTGGATTCCTCTTAGCCGCCAATTTAGCGTCATTAATATATTGTTCCTTCACATTAAGAGGTAGTAGTTTCCAATTTTTGCCAGCTTCTTTTGCATATTCCTTTTGAAGTCGAAACCCCTTTTTTGCTCTAAAATCTGCTAAATAATTAAAAAACGGATTTCTTAAATTTTTCCGATTCTTTCTATTTTCCATGACAGCAATTTTATTAGACTTTTTTTCCCTAAAGTAATTTGAAAACCAACTTATATAGTTCATAAGTAACAACCTAAAAAACAAAAGGTTGTGTTTTAAATGCACTCCTGTTTTTATATTTTGAAATGCGCCAATAAAAAGAAATTAATTAAGCAAAGTTTTAACGTTTTATTTTACAATCTTACAAGAAAATTTTGATAGTAGGATGAAATTTGAGAAATCGGAAACGATAAAAGGAATGGGTAAAAGATCGAAGATAATGAGACCCAGGACATTATACATTTATACAAAGAAAATTCTATGGCGAAAATAATTTAACACAGTGGGAAGTTGGGGCAAGATTGTGCAGAAACTCCAGCTGGGTAGAGACGCTCTGTGAATCCTGGCAGTGGTGCAACTTGAGCGGCGGCGTGGCCAACACCGGCGTTATCACAGTATGGGTAGTTGGGGCATGACTGTGGGTTGACTCCAGCTGGATACTTGTCACCACCGGTGCTTGGTGCTGGGGCAGCGTTCCACTGTGGGGCAGCTGGGGCAGCGTTCCATTGTTGATGAGCTGGAGCGGCGTTCCATTGAGGTTGAGCTGGAGCGGCGTTCCATTGTGGTTGTGCTGGAGCAGCGTTCCACTGTGGTTGGGCTGGTGCGGCATTCCATTGGTGCTCTTGTGGTGCAGACCACTGTTGCTGTTGTTGTGGCTGGGGTTGATTGTGCAGCACAGCGTTGTCACAGTTGGGATAGTTGGGGCATAATTGTGGGTTTACACCCGCTGGGAATTGGGCAGCATGTTGGCAGAGGGCAACTTGCACGAAGCAGACGACAATCTTTTTGTAAAGAGGGAGAATGAGGTTGATTAGATATTTGATTGCAACACATTTCTTTTTGTTTTTTTTTTTTTTGTAATCATAAATTAAAATGATTGATTTTCACATAATTTCTTAATTTTGTTGAATTTAATCCGTTTGTTGGTATGTTGTTTGATTAGGGAAGAACACTTACAGCAATTTTCATGAACATGATGCTTTTTTTTCGTAAATATGGCACTCACACACTACTGTAAATAAATGTATTAACAAAGAACTTGTGCGGTGATCTGCTTGATCCAAACGATTAACTGGGCTGCTGATCAATCGACCCGTTCCTATTTATACGAATTGGATATCAACGAAATTGCAAGTGAAACAGAATGATACAATTTTACTATAATATGAATAATCCCACCACACCCAATTATGGAGGCATACATGAATGTTGTTGCACTCGAAGCGACCGCGGCAGCAGCAGCGGAAGCCTTTACAGTTTACATTTAATAATAATTAATTCAACGTGCGAATAATAAAGTGAAAGATCTGCGTCTTGAGCAAACATGTTGCCCTTGATCAGTGGTCCGGAAAAATAATCTCTTTCTGAGCTCTGCTATATGCATTGGATTGCCGGCTAAGATTTTCATTTGGCACTGTAGGTGTGAACCAGCTGTTTTGTCTCTATATGGAATTTAGATTCTAAGCAATTCAGATGGCTGACGTCATAATTCAGCATCTTTTCAACCACTTCTTGTAAGTTCGTTTATTATACCCTTGGGTGTAACTTTTTGATTACACAATCTCATTATTCTTTTCTTGCTCGCCTTGCTCTGAAGCGAACACTTTCACACAAGACTCGCCATTTAGGGATCCGTGAAGGCTTCGCTCTTCGCTTCTTCACTTCTTAGCGTCTCACGCACTGGATGTTCTTGTATCATTTTCAGGAAGCCGGTTACTTACTACTTAACGTGCATTCACCAAACATTCTTATGGTAATCACTAAATACCAATCACGGAAGTACACTACAGGAAATATATGCTACAGTATAAGGATTCAATTACAATAATGTAAATATGCTTGAATAAATGCGGATCGATCACCAGTGTCATTCTGCATTTTATCACCGCTCACTATAATTGCCTTTGTCTCATGCTCCTGGTACGTGCCTCATTAATATATGCCATAGCATCTGTCAATCTCAATTACATCATCTGATATACCGATGTTTGACCTTCTTCTGTGTTATTTTAAATTGGTTCACGCTGCCTCTTTGGCTTTTAATCAAGCCGATTGTCGAACCTTCCAAAATTGAATAGTGCAAAATTAAAACAAGCGGCTAAAGTGTCAATATGAGACAGGAATTACAAGATTTAGACGTAAGTAAGACGCAAGACAATGATCATATTAGAGACATGCAGAACATGTTAGGCGCTAAAGCAATTTGTCAAGGCTCGCCCGAGGAATTTTGATAGGTTTTACTATCACTAGCAAATCTGTGATCTTTTGTATTTCATCTTATTTAAGTTTCGTTCGTTATTGAACTATTTATAGTTCTTATAATCGTTTTTGTCTACTGGTAAATAATAAGACATGCATTTTAGAATGCAGAATTTTAATTAGTTTTTTTTGCATAATTTTGCTCATAATTTTTGAAAGTAATACTTATTTACGTTAAATAACGTTACCCAAAATATTAATATTTTTTATATAATTATTCATATTTATGTTTATTGACTTTAATAAATGTTTATCTTTTACTTAACCAAGGAAAAATCATATTTTTATTTTATACATAAAAATGCAGAAGCGATAAATGTAATCTTGTTAACTGATTTTTTTTTTGACAAAAAATGATAATCATGCAAAAACACTGACATCCCCAGATTCCAAAAAGAGGTTCAGGAAAAATGACTGTATTGGTCCAATCGTAAACAAATTTTAGTAAGTGGTGCAATCAAATTTGTCTAATAATAAATTAAATTATTTTTTTGACTAGGTCACTTTCAAGGCCAACTAATTTTTTTTTTTAGTTTTCTCGAAAACGGCTTAGACAATTTGCCTAATTTTTACTTATGTTTATCTTTTTTGGTTTCATTTGACATATGTCACATTTCAAATCGCAGCAAATTTGGTAAGAATTTTTTTTTTTTAATTAAAAACCCTTCTTTTTTATTGCTTTTACATTGATCTAAATATTTATTAAAAAAAAATACATTTGCATTAAATAAGTCAAGGCCAAAAAGTCTCATTTTCAAAGTCAACGGTTCTTTTTCATTACCACCAAAACAGTTTGATTATGGGCCATTATTTATTCTATCAAGTGGTAGGCCTAAAAGACACCAACAACTTTGCTAAGCATCAAGTCACAGTCAAGGTAATAATATTTATTATTGGTCAAAATCAAAAAATTTCGCATAACTGAGTGGCAAATAACGCAAATCTCATCGCAATTTACATCCACCCATAGTTTTATAATATAACTGCTTCAGGACCCAACCAGAAATTGGATATATAAGAAATCTTGCGCCGGCTCTCCCTGCCGCGTTTTATTTTAAATATGTATTATGCATAACGTTTTATTTTACTAATTTTTTTTGAGGTCATTTCTAGTCTCAATAAAAATTCAATTCATACTCCTTTTGATCATATAAGAATAAATTGTCACTATATAATTTTACATAAACAATGTCACAATTATCTAATCCCAATTCAAAACTCCCACCGATATCGCATTAATAAATAATTCAGGGCTATGACCATTCCTGGAAGGCAACAAGTTAC
>JANSTS010001889.1:9734-20126 GCA_026546915.1 Sylvicola fuscatus
TTTTTTTGACTAATATTTCTCCCATTTCAAGGTCACACAATTTACTTTTGTTCTAGATTTCAAGACGTCAAATTTAACAATTTCTTACTTTCCAATCAGTTATTTTATCGTGCTTTTAAATAAATTAAATAAATAATTAAAAACTTATGAGCTCTTATTATTAGGAAAATTATGTTAATTAACTGAGTGTTCTTTAATTTAGCTGGAATTCGGGAATCTAAAAATGTTTTAAAAGGTCAAATATTTAGTTTATGAAAATGTTACAGAATTTTGTTAATTTACCAAACTAAGGCATTGTTTTAATAAGACGATACATACAATTAGAAATACTTAATTTAATCTTCCGTTATCCTTTTATTTAACAAAAATACTAGAACGAAAACAAATAAACGGAGGCAAGCAATTAAGTGTAAAGCTTATCAAATGACATGAAAAAAAGCTTAATGTAATCCACAGCAACACAAAAGCAGAGAATAAAACTTCCTTCGCAATAAAACACAAAAATGTCACGTCCAATCTTAAATGGCGGCTAAGAAATCACAAAGAACTAGAAAGAAAAAAAATAAGTCCCTCACATAAGTATACTTCTACATAAAAAGTGTTTGACTGCCCAAAGTTGGGTCAAGGTACAACGATGAATGTTTATATAAATAAAACCGAAGATTGCACAGAAATAATAATAATATAAATCATAAGTATAAGCCACAAAACTCCTACTCCTTTGTGGTATGTCTTAACAATAGCGGCAATGTCACCCAATAATAAAGTTATAGGCTTTCTGTTTTTCCAACATGTGCGACACTATAAAATCCAGAAAGCTCAATACAGCGCATAAAAGCCTGACAGATAGCATAAACCGACCACAAAAACAAGCCGCACGTATGGAAGATACACACTTATGCCATATGTCGCCTTTATGTAGGTGATAAAGAGAAAATATTTGCTCCTTATACGAGCGCGTCTGTCTGTCGCAGTGTGATTTAAGCGACGCCTTAACGCCGGCGATGATGTGTTTGTCGCACGCATATCTTTCGGCCGTTTGATATTCGTCATGTCATAATAATTGAAGCCCTCCGATCCATCAGTCTCTTTTCAGCCATAAATTGTATTGTCGTATCAGCCCGATCAATGGCTCTCGCCCACCTTCCCCCACCTTCCCCACCCAAAACACATAAAATCGAAACGAGCCACAGCCATAAATTGTGTACGAGCCGCCTGAAGCTGGGAGTTAGTGCTGAAAACGGCGGCGCTTTTCACGTTCAAACTTTACAATTGCGACGTCATTTGCGATTGATCTATACACGACTGCACGTACGTCTAGATGTCAATCATCCATGCGACAAAATGTCTAAACACCCTCGAAACGAGACGTTTACCACCCACAGCTGCAGCTGAAACCGTTAAACGAAAGCGCGACCTCCCAACTCCCACAAAGCCTCACTCAAAATGTAAGGCAATCATGTTGAAAACATTTCACAGCGATTTAAGCATTCCTTCCGCCACTACAACCACCCAGCCGGCTCATCCCCATTGTGTGCGGCTTATAGCGTCTTCGACGTTCGCCTTTGCCAAATATCACCGCTGCTGTGCCACTCCTCCGTCCAAACGCAAATTCAACGTCTCACATGTTTCGTGGCAGCCGCACACAGCAGATAGACGTTATGTTACATATCAATGCTGCGACGCTTCTACACGAGGCACATTCACCCCTCCGCATATGCGAAATGCGATCATCAAAGTGCTTTCAAAAGCATAAAGCACATCGCCGCGCCGTCTCTCGCAGTTTGCACACAGCACGACGCGATGGGGTGGCGGCGCGTGTGGAATACCATTATGCCGAGTGACGTATCGCTAAAGGGGGGATGGGGTTGGGTGGTTTATGGTTGGCTGGCGACTGGCATGGCGTGTGGGCTGCATATATATATGCTGTTAAAGTTATGTATATGGGGTAGGAGCAGCCGGTTGCCACACTGCCGCTGGAGGTGGCGTGGCGGCGCGTTCGCAAATGATTGTGGTGTTGCGGTAGTCGGTGATGGTCTCACTCTGTTGCAATAAATAAAATGTTTTGAGCGCGCTCAACGTGAATGCATGTATAAAACAACGTCGCGATGCGATGGCGCGATATAAATGTGCGAGGTATAAATTGTGTGCAGACGTTCGCGCCGCGACGTATGTGGTTGCGTTTTGTTATGGCTTATGCGCTAGGTTGCGTGTGTTTCTGTACATAAATGCATGTTACTGTATGGTGCAGCAAGTGCGGTGGCGTTCAATGGAGTGGCGGAATTGGGGGTGTGGGTACTGGGTGATTGTGTAAAGTGCAATTGTTGCTGGATCAGAGCGTAGGTGAAGTTCGAATTAGTGGGATGGGAGATGATTGCAACTCGTTCCCAGCCTTTTATTGCGAATAAATCACAGAAACCGGTAGCAAAATGGTGTCTGAGGGTGTGAGGCGCCGGAAAACCCTCTATAAACGCGGTGGAATTGACGACAAATTCAGGATACTGGGTAGCAAGAGTGTCTATGTCAGTTTATTTCGTGGATTGAGAGGAATGTATGCAGATTTTGTAAAAAGGAAGCCCATTAAGGAGAAATTTAGTAATTATAAATTATGAAAGAAGCTTAAAGACAACCCCATTTACCAAGGGTCTGGAATAAATTTTCTGAATATTTTTAAACACTAAAACCAGAAATAAAAAATGTTCATTTTATGGTCGTATCAAATTACCCAGCTAACACCCACCCAGATAGCCGCTAATCTAAACCGCATCAATTATAACCAAATGGTTGAATAATCATCATAATTTCGATCAAATACTCTCCCAGTCTACCACCCCCCCGACGGCTCGTGTTTATGTTGTGCCTCTTGATCCATCAGAAACTCGATGATCCCTACGATTTTTCACATGCTATGTACATGTAGCCAAATGAGTGAAGCAGGCATCCATAAAATCCTATAGGACAAAGCGTGAAAAATAAAATAGGGGGCAAATAAGAAGAAAATATGAAAAGGAAAAAGCAAAGTGACGCAAAAAGCATAGAAACTATAACAAGAAACCACATAAAAAAAAGAGCAAAGCATAAAAGAGCCACGGCAATAAAAATGGTAAAAGCGCACACGACGGACATATAACGACAGAGGCAGAGCTGTGGGATGATGGCGAGGGCTGAAATCTTTCGCAACACGTTTTAGATGTTGCGGCGGTTATATGCGCTCCATTGAAAGGGTGAGACAAGTCATGGCTTGGGGGGGTGGTGGGAATTCATTCAGCATGGCATGACGTGGCGTGGGTAGGCTTGTGTGACGCCGACGACGACGATTCTTAGTTTATTTCTTGCTTTTCACATGCCGTAGGTTTTTTTTTTGTCCGTGTTGCTTTCGACTTATTTCTTTTTTCTTTTGCTTGAGCAGACACAGCGGGTAAAGGGTGCCAAATAAAATGTGGCAGAACCGGGGGTGTTTTTGTGGTGGCACAGCATTTATAAATGAAGACGACATGAGATGTGAGCAGTGTGTGCAGCACTGTGTGAATGATGCTGATGCTTAATGTGGGTGGTTAGACGAATAGGGGGTGGGTGGGAGGAGGGTTGGTGGTGAACATTGTGTAAGAATATTGTTTTGTAGAAGGAAACCGGATGGAAAGGCATTGGAAAACGGACGGATGTAAAAGATCAAAATGAGAAAAAGTATGAGATGAGTGCTGCAGTGTGGGGGTGGGATGTTGTGGGTGGTTGATTTGTGCGAACTTTGCGAGATACTTTTGTATCGACATCGTGATATTTGGATGACATTGTAGGGATGAGGGATTGATGGAAAACATGTCTATGAGTGTCTCGCGGAAAATTGACATCTCACTTCGATCATATTTGAAGTAAGCACAAAATTCGTTACGTATACAATTTTCATAGCATAACATGTAATACCATATAAGTGTATGATTTTCTTTTAGGTTAACTTTAAATAATGTCTTAAAGTAGAATTTAAAGATTTAGTAATATTTTAAATATATATAATTCGTAACCATTCGACCTGCATAGCTAACTTTTTCTGTAATTAGGACATCAAATTGAATGTGTCATAAACGAATATTACTAAATAATTAGACACTAAACTTTAAACTACATATTATTTTATGGTTTAACATTAATTATATTTAAAAAAAAAGAAGTGTACAATCAACTGTTTTTAAATAATATAATTGAATAAAACTTTTAATATTCATAATATTGTTTAAAATTAATTGTTAATTCAAAATGCAATTAATTAACAACTAAATTAATTAAGCTTTTAGAATTAAATACTGTAAATGATTTATAGGCGAAATACTTCAATTTAACAATTGTTTTTTTAAAGATTTGAATAATAATGAATTAAGTGAGTGCAAACAAAATATTTAAAACAATTTATTTTTTAAATTTGACAGATCATTAAATTGAATGTCTTTAAAATATGAACACCTTTGATCATATACCGATTCATTTTGTTGAAAGTTAAAGTTTATTTTTATCTAATTGATTAAAGCAACTTCATATAATTTTTTTTTCTTATTTTATTTGATTGATATAGTTATGTTTCAATCATAATAAAAGTTCTAACCAATATTAAATTCTTTTGCCGAAACAAAAGTTCACACTATCCAAAACTTAAAGAACATCTCACAGAAAAAATAACTTAAACTCACAGTATTAAATCCAAATAATCCAAATCCAAAGTTCCTGATCCTGATTCAGAAAACGTTAATAACAGGTTTATAATCTTTAAAATCACACAACAACGCGACGTACACGACAACACATTGTCTCGATCTTTCGCCTCAGTATATCCGAAGAGCGTCCGCATTCACCAACTTAAACTACCGAACTAAGCACAATATGCAGAGCTTATCAAACGCTGGCGTGCGACAGGCACTTCAGTACATATGAGACTCGCCTCGCATATACGAGCCGCCGACCGACTGCCAGCATTCCACTGCGTGCTTCTTGGGTGCGCGCGCGCGCATTCCCATCCGCAATCCGCATCCACACGCCAGTCGTCCTCCCCATAAACAACACAAGAACCCAAACGTTCAGACACTTGAAAAAAATGTGCATAGAAGATGGGTGAGAAAGGCAAACCAACATAGAACACAGCCGACATCGGCGCGTACAACACGTCGTCATCGTCCTCGTCGTCGCCGTCGTCGTCGTCGTCTGTGTAATGGGCCACACATTCGTATAGCCGCACATATGAGGCGTGCACGGCACCAGACTCCCAACACAGAACGTCTTCCACTGAAGACGCGATCAGTCCCAAAGTTTGTGTAGCTGTACAGCATACATATTGAGGCGGCTATATAGAAAATGTGGTGTAAGGAATCGAGCCAAGATGAAGGGAAGTTAGAGGCCAAAGCAGTGCAAAGTGCCAGTGAATGGTGTGAAATGAACCGAATAGCGCCAGGCACAAGATGATGGTGGAAATAAGGTTTCGCTCTTCTCAATTCACTTGCCACTTTTCAACATGTACGTGTATAATTTTCTTCACGACGTCTTCTCTGGCTGGCACGGCGTGCATGCTGGGGATGCGGTACGGTGGCTCATTTTTGTGTGGCCGCTTTCCACTTCTTTTCCTTTTTCCTTTTTCCTTTCTTCCACTTTTCTGCTGCTTGTCGCTACACTGGTGTCGTTGTTGTTGTTCTTGTGTGTTCATTTTCATAGCGATAAAGACACGATGCGATGGCGGTAAGACGCGCGTGAAGATTGCCGAGAAGTGAACGGAAATAATCCTCGACATCAGGGCTTTTGTCTGTCTGATTCGGGGGAACAAGCGGGGATGATATCTATGATTTTTATCGTGCCACACAGCAGATATACTCGCATCTGTATATATAGATATATAAGAAAAGAGATGTGAAGAGGCGAAAAATGGTATTCTGTACATTATGGCGATATGGGTGGACTGTTCAATGGGTGGTGAATTCTCGTCTATACTACCCCATCCTACCGAACGTGGTTGGCAAGAAATTTCAAACGAAACTTTCTGCTTGAAATGAAAAGAAATAGAAAGGCGAAAAAAAATAACGAACAAAACAGAGGATTGCAGCAAAAGTAAGAGCGACAAAAACTGAAGAAGACCGATCCAAGACGACGAGTATATGTAAAGAAAGCATGAAATCGTTGGGGATATACACATAGAGCGCATAGAGATGATGCTGTATGAAAAAGAAGTGAATGCTATGCTCTTAACACAGAAAACAACATATACACATCAGAAAAAAGTCGACAAATAGGGTAGATGGAGGGGAGGCAGGAATCGAACGAAGAAGAATGGAAAAAAACTGTAAGCATAAGATGTGAATTGAAAGCAAAGAAGAGAAGCTCGAAGAAGATGTGGCGCAAACAAAAAACAAGCGCCACATGCCCCCAAGGGATGAAGAATAGTTATACAAGTGATGTTTGTATGCTATATGTGTGACGTCGGGAACGAGGCGTGCGGCAGTAGCAAGGATGAGGCGACGACGACGGATGAAAACCACAAGTCTTGTATATCTCGACACAGTGAAGTAGAATGGCATGAAGACGACGTCGACGTCGAAGAGCGACATCAACAAACACCAAACATCTATAACTGTACAGATACAGTCACACACGATAGCAAAGGATAAAGCGTGCAGCATACGCGTGTGGAATAAAGTGACTGAGGCGGAAGAGGTTGAGGGGATGCGGCGCATGTGGGCTATCCGGTGGGGTGTTAGAATTCGGTCTAAAGGAATGGCTGCTAGCTGTATTATAGTGGGCTGTGGGCGCCGTGCAAAGTACGTCGTCGTTCATGTTGCTGCTGCTGCTGCTGCTTCGTGCTGTTGTTATTGTTGTTGGTGGTGGTGGTGGTGGTGCCTTCTACTCGCCTTTTCCTTTGGGGCTTTTTTTTTCCTTTACTTCTGTATGCTCTTCGTCTGCCTCTACATATCTATGCAGCGTCCCGGCATGTTCGAATTGTTTGCTTGTTTTTTTGTTCACCCAGCATTATGGCTTTGGGAGTTAGCTGTGGAAGCAAAAACAACACCACATTGAATGTGGAAGATGTTCGGGTAAGGGCATGCCGAAGTTTCAATAGCAGTTATCAAAGACATCGTCACACGTACTCTAGCTGGGCACATGTATATCTATAGACGCCAGTTATAGATGAATTCATCTGGGTATAAGATCTATACATTCACGGTGGCAGCATTTATTTTATGTTGCTGCAGTGTGTACGAGACTTTTGTGGACTTTGGTGCTGAAACCGTGTGTGTGGGGTGAGTAGACACTGCTGGGGATCTACAGTACATGTGTGACGACGTGTGGTACTGTGGCGCACAGTCCACCTACATGCAGAAGTCGCTTGTAAAAGCCATAAGTGGGCGCATTTCTGACTGAAGGGAGGCTACACGCCATCGGTATACATATGGATGATGATAGGTCGTGTGGAATGGCGACTATCCTGTTGGGTTGCACAGCAGTTAGTGGGTTGAATTGGTGGGGTGGCGAGTGGCAGGTGGGTGGGTGGGTTGAGACAGCAAGCAAGCACTCAAGTGAACAGTCGACTCGGTGGTTGGTTTTGCGCTCTGTTTTGTTTTATGAATGCGCTTCACTTTTCCACTCGTTTGTGCTGCTGTCGTAGTGGTTGTTGTCGCCTCGTGTGCATTCTAGAATATATTTTGTGTGCATGTGTGACTTTTCTGAATTTTACATTACTCGAGTATAGTTCAGTTCTATATGCTTATATGAATATAGCAAATGTATGATACTTAGAAGTTGGGAGAGGGTTGATATGGTTGATTTAGCTCCTTCTTACAGCGCGTGGTTGCATTCAATTTTGAAATGATTAAGTACGGAAATGAATTCAATTTCATCGGTTAGATGCTTTCACATTATGTTAACTTTTGTTGCTGAAATGATTTGCGGGTTGAGCAAGAATATTTTAAATTATTATCCGCATGTGCATATTATTTATAATAACAGATTTCTTTATATTATGCCAAGGAGATCCCTTCTGATATCAAGCTAGAAAAATGTTCTTCTTGCAGGTGAAATTGTATTTTGGATAATGAGATAAATTGTTATATAAAAAATACGGTTCAGGGATTAGGGATTTAGTTTCCAATTTGTTAAAAAAATTGTTGTCAAGATCTTTAAGTTTTTTAAACTTTAATTACAAAAAATCATTTAATAACTGAGAAATTTGGGAAACAAAATGAAAATAAGAAACGATATTTTAAATATTTCGTAATGATATATTAAGTGGGTTATTTTCGTTAAAATAATTTCGATAGAACCAGTTCAACGTCTGCAAATGTGATGAACTCAATATTTGCAGATTTGATCTTACAGAACATCATAATGCGAAAACTGGATTTATGAAATGGCCAAGTATTTAGCAAAAAAACGATGAGAGTTTGAGTTCTAATAAATATACTTATAAAAACAGAAATAAATAAGAAATTTGCAAAAAAAAATGCTTTTGAATACGAGTATACTTAATGCACAAAGTACCAAAACGTTCATCAGAGAATTATCAAAAGAAAATTCGCATGCTCTTCTGAGTTTATCTAATTGTTGACTTCATGTGTTAATTTTTTTTTTAAGTTAACATTCAATAGAAAAAAATCAAATGATCTTTTGAAATACTCACTCAATATTGAGGTGAGGTTCTTAAAGAAAAGAAGACACTCGTCGTACAAAGTATTACGCCTGTTTAAATCATAGCCACCCAACGCTGCCGTCCAAGTGGCAATGGTGTCGCGGCGACACAAATTCCATCATGCTATTTATGCTGAAAATGCTGACGCGTGCGATACCATCCCGTCCATATAAGAGTATATATACACATCTATCTATTTATGTGTAAGTATACAATTACCGTGCTGTTCGTTTCCCACCATTATAATTTACTCTTTAATTCACGCCTATGTTAAATAGAACGTTATATTTCGATGACGCCACCCTATTTACCAGTCGCATGCCATTCCCTGCGACACCTTGCCACCTGCCACCTGCCACCTGCCACCTGGCGCCCCTTCCCGTTCGTTCGCCATCATTCGAAATTCCAATTCACCGATGTGTCTGCGCTTGATATAATAATGACGCGTTCACTAGATGAGAAAGGCCATAGTACAGGCAGTCCACCTATGCTCCCTCCCCAATCCCTACTAACCCCAATGCCAAACCCTGACACCACCCGCACTTGATTCACCCTAATCATTTTCGAACGTTATATATTTGTACGTCGAACATGCACAGGCGGCACATATACTTTGTACAGCTACATACATATATCCGTGCTAAACATTTCACGTGCTTCCGTCGACAGTGATGAGCGCCAAGAGCATATTACGGTGCCATCATATATACATAAAACACATACATTTTATGGTGGGGCCAAATGGAAAGCGGGCAACAGCAGTAGCACACGCAGCAGGCAGCAACATACGCCACCCTAAACACCCCCCAAACTCTGTCGCCTAAGCGGCAGCCGTACAGACCTGCCCTTCTGGCGCTCAGTAACAACAAGATAATTTGCCAGTAGAGTGTTTAAAAAAAAAACAACACATTCAAACGCAACACACACACACACACAGCCAATACATACACCCTCTGTGACTCGCACAAATTGTGGAAAAACACAAAGAGCGGAAAGCACGCACGCAAATATACAAATACAAAGAGGAAATTGTTGATCGAGATGTGGTGGCATGGTAAGCTTTTGGCCGTGCGAGCTGTGCAGAGGAAATGGGGTGGGCGACATGAGGGTGGTTCAGCTGAAATAGCGCCGCAAAATATAACGCAGACACCATGTACGGGCGCGCAACTGAATTGGATGAAATACGTGGGGCGTGAGTGCGCCATGGTTGACTAACACAGCGCGGCGCGGCGCGGTGCGGCGCGGCATTGCAGTGTGAGACGATTTTTGCCGGCTGCCGCACATTGTGGGTGGTCTGGGTGGCTCGACAAAGCAAATGGGATGTTGGTTGAGCTTGGTTTGCGCCATAATGGGTTGAGAAAGGAGACGCTTGAAAGCACGAAACACATTGCAAAAGTGGCGCGCAAATGGAAATTGTACGGTCGGTTCTATACTTTTTTTTCGCGCACTTTTTGTTGCGCCAAATTCTTCTTCCTGTTTGGATTTGTTTTGTTTTTGTTTGCCGGGTTGTGGGCTGTGATGAGTGTATTCCAATGATATCTAGGCGCACGTTTGGCATGAGCTGTTCCGGGATTTAGTTTGTCAGTGATTTGAGAGTTTTGGATACAGTCGAGTTTGGCAAATTCCATATGGTTGAGCATTGCATTTAATCGATTGAATTTTTTTCTTTCTTGTGCATATTTCGTTGGACATTGAGAATTTGTCGTTTTAGCCCTTAAAAGAAAGACAATTTCGAAGAA
>JANSTS010001889.1:40200-56939 GCA_026546915.1 Sylvicola fuscatus
TCCCTATGGGGCCACTTTGAACAAATTTCAAACACCAACGGCAATTCTCATAGACGTCTGGTTTTGTTGATGTTTCAATATGATATTCAGTTTGTTTACAAATATTCATGTATACCTTTAGTCATATATTTAAGCTCACGCCTTTAATTCTGGCCAAAGTCATTCGAAATGTAACACGAAGTTGTTCTGTCCAATATTCTGACTCGTATTTTTCGTCCTGGTAAAGTATTCACAGAAATATTGAAATTAGTTTCTTTCTGAATAGTAAAGCTCATTAAGCAATTACATCGCAAACAACCCATCAGTGGTATTGTCTCACAGTCTTGCCTCCAATACCATAAAAAGTGTCGAAGGATACAAAACCCTTTCACCTATCATCTTACCACGGCATCTTGATCGACCCTCTTATCCGACCTATTTCATTTCGTCCCTTTCGGCGACCTTTCTCATCTCCATAACGACTTCGTCGTCATTTCCCATCCCTTCGAACCAATGAATTGTACTCATAAATTCCATACACACCAATCACGCTCAAAAGCATGCCTTATATACAAACTGCGTCCATTTCCCTATACACATAACGGTAAAGACACCCGCTTTTACCACCACCTTCCGTCCGAACGGTTGCATCCATAAAAGCGACATCATCCCGCAACATGCCATATAAATCTCAGATAGGATCAGTTGAAAGCAAAATCAAGGTGAACGAAGTGGGCTTTTTGATGGGCTGCCATCATTCAGCGAGACTGGGTGTTGGTCCTGCACACTTTTCATGGCGATGGTGTCGTGTAAAGATGCGACGCTGATAAACCCCCCCGCATCATTCGTCTATCAGCTGAGTCAATCTATGGGGTGGGCTACTGAATAAGAGCACTGTTGAAATGTTTCGAGTTGGCTTTTACACTTAAAAGGCGCGAGCGTTGCACAAGACGCGCTTTCATTTTATATATTCGTTTTTCATAGTATGTGATGAATATTTATACCTATCTGAGATTTTTTTTATGTTTTCCCTTAACATGCAATTTGAGCGTTTTGACTGTTTGGAGTGGGTAGTAAAAAATATAATAAATATATTTTTAGACCTCAGATTTCGGGGCAGTTACAGTTTATGAAATTCGGAAAAACTGATTTTTTTTTAAATAAAAGGAGCTTATAGAAAGTGCAACAAAAATAAATTTCTTAACCATCGATTTTGTCTGCAAGAATATAATATAATAACAATAATGCACTTTTTAAAGTTATATTATTATTTATTGATTTTAACAAAAAGTTGACCTATTAATTAATCTAATTGAAAACACGCGCAACAATTTTGTTGAGAAGCTTTCATCGTATATGTTATTAAAGTAGCTAGAATTCAATTATTCAAAGTACTATCATACAAACAAGGATATTTTATTCGAGCTGTAATTGAACTCCCAAACGAATGGCCGGATCCCCTTTAAACGACCAGTGGGTGGCAGGAATAAATAACAAAACATTATGGACCAATTGGCGACACAAAGTCATCGCGCTCACTAAGCAGAGAACAAAAATAAAAAATATTGTGAGGTAAATTGCGAGAAAACGAAGAAAAACGCAACCAACCAATTCAGCTAGGAACCATAAATCTAGGATGGTGAGAGTGGAATATATACTGCTGTCGGGTTTAGACGAAGCGATGTGTATGGAAAAAACAACAGCATAAAAGCAGCAACAGCAAAACATAGAACGAAAAAGGAACAAAAAAATACAACAACAACAACACACACAACAAAAAAGGATCACGCAAATACGAGTAAAACAGCAAACAAGAGTACGCGAAGCGTGTGATGGCATTTTGGGGTGGAAATTTCGCAAGGAAAATTCAGTAAAAGTGTGCAGTTGAGTTGGGGTGGGGTGGCTGCGGAAAATGTACGTACGTGCTTTTGTTGTTCTGTTATTGGTCTTTTTTGTCTCCAACGCTTGTTATTTGCTGCGTGTTGGGTTTTCCCAACGCTTCCATTTAAATTTTTTTTTTCACATTTCAACATTTTAACAAGCTAGATTCCACGAAGAGTATTTGATGAAATACTATTTTTTGATTCCAGATTATTGACAAACGTGTGTGTTTACTACTTCTGCTGTTAATGGATATGGTTAGCACTTAGGGTAGTAATTAAAAAACTAAAGAAAACTCCTAAACCGTCATTCTACAAGTACAAGGATGCATTCTTTTGTATTAAGAAAATTAAGAAATTTTAAGAAAAACTTTTATGAATTTTAAGTAATCAGAGTTTGTCAAAATAAATATAAATCTGTCATATGTTTTAGTTAAAAATACTTATAGAATATTTTAGAATAAGTCAGAAATCAGATAAAAAGTCCTGCAGCGAAAATTTGTTTCACTCATGGATAAAGATTTGTTACTAAAAGAGAAATGACAAATTAGGGTAATGTTTTTAGTCCCAAAATTGTTAAGATTATACAGGACTGCACAACCTTGTAGTATTCAGAATTTTTTACCCGGCCGCTTCCAATTATGTCACTACCGCTGTGCATATTTCTGCACAACTCATAAATGCAGTCATTAATCGCACCAGAAAGCTTATAGTACTTTCCATGCACGCTTGACATACAAAAGCCGCGCTGCATCATGTTGTACATAATGCACGTGCGATTTCAGCCACCCACGAGGCCAACCGCCACGATACACAAGCCATTCCACAAATGCGTTAAAATCAAACTGCACACAAGTAGCGCACACATTCCGTGGGGTTCGCGTGTCGCCGCGCATTTTCCACTTTCCACCATTTTCCCCATTAGTGTATCTCCATTACACTGCACGCTCTGGGGGCCTGACAAATTATACTGCTCCACATTGCAATTGCAGCCGCATGCATGTACACAGTACAGTGTACACATAGTTTCCACTCTGCAGTCTATACCGATCGTATAAGTACCATATATGCAGCATGCACGTTAGCTGGTTAAGCTGCGGTGGCCACAACGCATCGCTTATCACCCTCGACGGGAAGCACGTGCATATTGATTAACGCAACACATTGCAAAATTATGTGGCCTAATCTTCCTCGGAATATTGTGCAAATACGGATACCTACGACAACATAGCTCCTCATATATAAAAGCGCATGCTGTAGATTCATGATTATAAAGTTATACAGATTGTTGATGAAGGCTTACTGTATACAAGCACATGTGCCAAAGTTCTGCCTCCTCACATGCTTAGTTCGAAATTTGCTGCCTTCGAGCTACCGTCTCACACCCCCAACAGCATCCCCCACACCCGCTGAGCTTAGCTCATAGGAGTATTGCGTGCATGTAATTAGACAGCTGTTGAGTGTGGAGCAATGTTTTGTTGTTAAAGGATTGTGAGATAAATGAGCCAAACGAATTTTCGGGGATGTGAGCAGTGGGCCTCGGCAGGATCGTCAAGGGGCGATTAAATTGAAGCAACATGCCATTAATTGCGAGATGAAATTGTGAAAATTGTTTGGTGCTGCTGATGTTGGGGGAGTATGAGAAATTGGCACACATTTATATTCACAATTAAGTTAGGGAAATCAGATCTCGCGAACCGATCTGCCGCAGTGAATCTGGCAATGGAGGTGATTATTAGATGTGATTAATTTGAAGAGCCCGGATTTGCGGCAAATTTTATAGATTTTTGTGATTTTGTGATATTAAAAATTATATGTAACAGCCATATCTACGTTTACTACAAATTTCAAAATACATTGTAGCTATAAAGTTAAATGGAATCGATTATAATGTAAATAAAGTGTAATCATGATGCGAACGTTAGATTGTTTTTATTAAAGATGTAACGAACAATCTTCTTCTAAACAACAGCCAGTTACTCCTCCTTGTTCAATACTCAATTGATTGCGTAATGCGCCGCTCCTTCTTCTTAATCATGAGAGCAATTAATTATATTCCCGGCTACAAAACACGCCGAAAGACTGCAATTTTCATATCACTTCTATAGCAGGACACAAATTACGGTTTATTAGGCCTCTTTAAATCAAATTACATGACCATTAATAATTTGAAACGGGCTGCAGAAGACGCTGCCACAGCAACGTGACTCGGTTGGAAACATGCAGCCACAAAGCGCGGCAAGTGTCGGGCGCGATAAATTATTCCGCCTTAAGTGGTGCCGTATAAGCTCATCGACGGCAGGCTACAGCACCTTAAGATTCCGAACGTGAAAGCAAAACACAAACACCATACGCGTTGGCATCATCGATCAAAGCGGTAACAAGAATCGCTCGATTACTCGTATAAGACGCGAAGATGCGTTGTTGAGGGCTGAGGGAAGAAATCAGTGAGCACTCAAAATAATTGCCAAAGAGCCGCTGCCAATTTCGGCGGTTTCCAATCGTTACAGTGCGCGCTCGTTTGAGAAGGCCATCTTTTCGTTATAGTTCTACAAATCTTTATAACACCGTTGCCATCGTAAAGATGCTTCTTTTTTCCCCTTACAAGGAGGTTTGGCGCACGTCTACCCAATTACTTTTTCTCGTGCACTTTTGAATTTTCAATGAGATAGTTGCTCGTATGCGTTAATGGATAATGTGCAAGGCACTCGACGATTAACGAAATGCATTGAACTTGAAGATTGTAATTTGTTGTAGCGATTAATTGGTGTTTTCTGTGTAATTGAGATCCTAATTCAGGTAGCAAAAATTCATTGACCTGCGCAATATCTATGGCTTTCGTAATCTATTCCAGTCGTATACGAATGAGCTGTAAAACAACTAAGACGACAACGACGACAGCATCGACGCGTAATTGCGACATGAAGACGCAGAAAGTGATCATTATAGTTAAACGTCTTACCAACAGTCACGTGCCACAAGAAATGAATGGGGGTGGTTGTGGGTGACACTTTGTGCGGTTGTTGAAATTGTATACACGTTCAGGAACTAGTATATATCCCATCTCCGTGCGCTCACTCACTTTCATCAGGAGCTGTATAAATCTATATAGAAACTAGTATAGGTATAGGTATAGGTATAGGTATAGGTATAGATATAGGTACATGCACGAAGTTTGGTAGATTGAAGAAACGACGCAGCAGTGTGAACGTTTACGCCTCAAGGGGGATGAAATCAAGTTGTGTCGGCGTCGTTTCAACAATTTCGTGCAATACATCGCCTACCCCATCTCCTACACCGCCGACATCCGCACATGCCTTTGTATAAGCTTTCTTCACTTCTTGTCGTTTGTTTTTCACAAGATTCCCATAGGAATTCAATATCATGTTGTTTGCTCGTGCCATTTACACACTCTTCGTCAATCCACCCCTTTCCCTTCCCTCCCTCAAATATGCTACACGTTTATATCGGCTTCATCTCAAACGTTGCTCAACGAATTATATAGCATATCTGGATGTTCAGTGCGCGATTTTATATGTCAGCGCATTCGACAATGTGTAACATGCAAAAGATGTGAGCATATCACTTGTGTCTGCAATGAAGAGTGAATTCTCAAGAATTGGCGCGTGTATTCAAATGCCTGTGTACCTTTTTTATTGTTGATGACTGAACTGAATGAGTACATTCCATTGAAAATACTTTTTGACTGGCAACATTAATTGTCTAATTTCTTTTGCAATTATTAATAAGAAGCTTCCATTCATTAAATACATATTGCCACAAATCATTTCTTTGTAAGAAAAACTTCTAAACCGTCCACTTAGTCTTCTCGACTACAATTCGCCACATAATTGTCATTAAATTGATGCTGGCGCCACGCCACCCAAGTTTGTGGCAAAAACAGTTTCTCTTTGTGAACAAAGTTTTTTTTATCTTTTCAGAAATTCAGAAAGACGTAAAAGATGCTACGATTTCTTTAGATTTTACGCACAAGAAAGAATTGTTCAACTATATTATTTACATAAATTAGTAACTAATAAAATCAAATCAGTACTAATGCCTACTGAATCTGGATAAATCCCAATAACAGTTTCATCGCACCCTACATAGACTAAAATCACCAATCTATCCACATTAAATGCATATACAACGCCGAAAATTAAACTTAAACCATTTAAAACATTTGGCATCCTAAACTCTAACCTTCAGTAATTATTTGAATAATCACCCCTCTTTCTCCAGAACCCACCCCCAGAATCTACCCCTGCTCAACATGTCATTTAAATGAGCGTAAATTTGCAAGCAGTACAAACTAATTTGCATATTATCTACTGTCGTCTATCTGTGCGACAGTGCGCAGCGTAAATACAACAAATAAAAGCATCAACAGCTTTTACGTGCCACCCCCTACCGTTTTGCCGCCACAACCACCACGCAGCGGCCCACACGTCAACGGCGTTGGCGGTAGCGGAGAAATATAGCGCGCAACGGTGGTGCCATGCCGCACAAATTATGAGGCCGATGTGTCGGGGTTTCGACCGCGGCGTCAATTCGCGTGGGCTGAATACAGAATAAGGGTAGGCAATAGCATTTAAAACACGAACATTAATGGGTTTGAGTGATTTGCATGCGAATTTATTTGCAAGGGGCGACAAACAATTACAGAAACCTGAAGCTAGGGGTAGTTTGTGTTATTTATATATTTTTTGAGTGTAGTTTTGGATTATATAATGTCAAGAGATTGCCTTGTGATTTTCGAGCGTTGCTGGTGAATAAGGAATGCATTGATTGTCTGTTCTGTTTGTTGAAAAATGAATTAAATCATAAACAGAAGAAATTTCCGCCATCGAGTAACCACCAAACATTAATGTGACAGTATCAAAGCCTCCAGGACAGAAATGTTTATTGGTGGTAGAATGGAAAGCGAACGATGCCAATTGACACAGCTTTATGTTGAAGTATTAATGCCTTCGACCAACATTCCCACAGCAACCGCATGGATGGTGCTATTTTGTCAGCCTAACTATATGGAACTTTGTATCCAAAAATTCTGGTGACAGGGAGCCTCCCTCGTCATTCCTCCACAGAACTTTACAGATTGCTTTTAAAGCAAAAATATTTTTGAATTTGTTTTTAATTAATAATATTATATTATGTAATCTTGCTACTAATTTTTTTAAAGAAAAATTTCTAAAGGCGTAGTAACACATTTTGAGACCACCTGATCCGAAAAAAGTAGTCTAGAAAAAATGTGAAATCTTGAACCGGCTCTTCCTTTAAATTGGTTGCAAGTGAGAACTTAGTTAGTTAGTTATGACAGTTAAACAAATTTTAAAGACCTCAAATTATTTCTAATGTAGTAAAAATCCTAGATTTCAATGCTTTTATCCTTACAAATAAAACACATGAACCCAAGTATACTTCCTGTTCGCCAAACCAAATTCGGTACACAAAACTGTCTGTCTACAAAGAAAAACCGAACACGTTCCATCCACTCCGGCCGGTATTCTGTTTCAGCATGAGGATTGAGGACTGCCATTGGTGATAGGACTGTGGGTGGTCAATATATGTGCATGCCGAGGACTGTGACGGGTTTGGGCGTTTTCATCGGATTGAACGCGTCGACTGGATCACAAATGCGAAGAATTGAGAGCAAATGGGGAAGAGATGGTCGACGAGTGCGATATAGCAGTGACGATTGTGCGGTCAGGAGAAAGGGATTTGTCGGATATTCTGTTTCTCGTTTTTGTCCATATTTTTTTGTTTGTTTTACTTTTTATTCCTTTATTTCAGGACGAGGACACAAAAAAAGGTAAACAGCAGCAGGGTGCAAAATAAAATACATATACATTCGTATAAAGAAATAGATAAAACGAACATTGGAAAAGGCAACTGGGTTGTTTATGCCTTGGGTAGATATTCGGAAGTTGTGATGCCTGTGGACGAACGATAGAGACATGAGGGTGTGTATATTCAGGAGAAGTTTTTCTGCTTTTCTGTGCGGTTAGTTGGTTTTGGGGGTGCTTGAGATGTTAAGTGCGTCGTGTTTGTGGACTTTATCTTTTTAACAGGGAGGCACCCCCAATCTTTCCCTTCAACGAATCAACTAATAAGCGGTAGTTGCTTGGGGGTTGGTGGGTTGAACAGACAGTGAGTGCGTGTATGGAAAACGTGTCGGTATTTTTGTCGGATATTCATCCTGCTGTTATCGACATTATGGAGGCGATAGACGTCTGTTGTGGTTCAACTGTTCATTGAAATTTCCGGCATGCATGTAAGGGTGGTGGGGGTGAAGACGATTTTCCTGCGCAAGAATGTACTAACACGTACTTAGTGTTCGATAATGGCTTTTTTGTTAATGCATTTATGAAACGATGTAGGTGCGATGTTCTCTATTGTTAATTGTGCACGACGAACAAATTGGGATATAGGGATGAAAATAATGTCAAGGAAATTTATACCCTAAATTTCGGTCTTGGTTCCAACTTAAAGTCCAACTATCTGTACCAAAAATTCAGTATCCGGGGCTCCAGCAGTACATCGCATGGGTTGAACATTCAATTCAATCCATTTACACAAAGGATATATCATGAATATTCACATATACAAACAACCATCCATTGATGTGTAAATCTCACCAAATACTTATAAGGAAATGAAAATTGAGTGGACATCCCTTCGATCCACACCCACCCCATTTATATTGTCGCATGTCCCTTTTATGTGCTTCCACACACTTTCCTCTCTATAACAGATAAACAAAGACAGACGAGTATAGTACGAGATCAGCGTGTGAATTTTCGTCGTGTCGCAATCACAAATTCCTCACCTCAACCAATGCGCCATCCTCCATCCTTGACAACAATGCCGAACGGAATGCACGAACAAGACAATGGAAATGTCATAAAAAAAAGGATCGCACTACACGAATAGCAAAATGCAAACAATAAAAAAGAATAAAAATAAACTCCTTGCGAAAGCAACGAAACATACAACAAAACACGAAGACAATGAAAATGTCCCAAGCTTTTGGAAGAGATAAAATGAAAGAACCATTGACATGAAACCCGCCTCAGCTCCGTCGTAAAATACGCCAGCCACTGCTGCTGAAGTGCTACCGCCCAGCCGCCCACACGCCAATCTACCCGCACATCGGTCCTTTAGCTGGAGACTCTCACAACCAGAACCCAACCCACTCATCCACAGTGCGCCACAGCCATACACTTCTGCTGCTGCATGCAATAAATTCAGGCATGAGAAATTGCTGAGCGAAATGACGATTTCTGAAAACCGAACCGCAATGTGTGTCAGTACATCTATATATGATATATAGTGGGCGATGGAGTGTGGCGGTGGGTGGCGGAAGTCGCGCGCCTCTCTAGAGTTCCTATCTTGGCAAACAGTCAAGCAACAGCAAGCATCGCAAATTGACCTCCCTCGCACATTGTTGTGAGGATGAAGAGGGTGAGTTCGGGTAGCACGGCCAAATGGAGTGGCGTGTGCGTGTGTGTGTGTGTGTGTATGTGTGTATCAGTCGTCGGTTCTATTGTGTGTTTGGTGAAATGGTCAATAAAAGAGATGATTGAGTTGATGAGCATTGAGAACTGCGGCTGAGGAATTGAGTGACTTCATCGAACCTTTTGTGTACAGTTAAATTCGGAAATACAATTCTGCGGTTGCAGTTGCTGGAGATTTGTCGCTTTATTTGGGAATTGAGTTGCGGATTACATGAATTGTCGTAGATCCTGACAATTCCAACGAAGCCAATTATTTTTTTTTATCAATCAGACAATTAACTTTGTTGGAAATCGTCGTCTTTTTCAATAAAAAAATTATAATTCTTGATCAAAAAATATATTGTTTTATTTAAACATAAAATACTTTCTTTCTTAAATATTTATGAAATTTGTGTACTTCAGAAGACTGAACTTTTAGAGATATATTTATCATAAAATACAATATAATAGGATTACTTACGTTTTAGCGCCAATAAACTGTTTACTGCACCACATCTCTCAAGTTCATAAAGAAATTCTATTCCCGCGAACTGACTTAATTTTTAAAGTAAACATTCAGCACCAGGATCCGCATCTCCGCGTTCTGGAATGGCGTCAGCTTGGTCCTTGTGCATGCCGGCTATATGACCCTTCAAAGTGCTATGATTTCGGAACATTTTGTCACAGAATTGGCAAGTAAGTCGTTTCTGGTTGTGTACTTTGTTGAAATGCGTCCGAAGTGCCTGAATAAAAAAAATATTGAATATATGTTCCACTTAAAGGAAACACAAAAACGTACAAATTTATCAAAATATCGCTTGTTGCATTGCTTGCACTTTTCAATTTTGACGCTCTCCAGAATTTCCTGAATGTTGACGCCTTCCTGTTCGCGATGCACATCTTGAAGATGCTCCTGCAGACCGCGGATATTCAGACAAGTGGCTGAGCAAAGTGGGCACGTAGCTTCGGGACGTTTGAATACTTGTTTGCGCGTGCTGCGAAAGTTGTTTGTACCTTTGCATTTTGGCTGGTGCATTTTGTAGGCTGAGTCTGACTTGAAGCTACGACCACACATGTCACAGACGATCGGCTCGACGTGGGTCAAGATGTGGCATTTTAGTTGCTGCAATGTTTTCAATATAAAATTAAAGAATCTTGACCAAAAAATTTGAACCTACCGCATGGCGCTTAAAAGCTTTAGAGCAAATTTCGCAGATAAAAGCTCTTTCCTTAATGTGGACCACCTTCTGATGAAACTTAAGGCGGTGTTGGCTATCGAAGATCTTGTGACACTCATCGCATTTGTGAATTTTGGGACGTTCCGTGTGCTTGCGGAGAATGTGAATTCGCAGGTCACTATTTAAAATAAACATTTCGCCACATTGGGTGCACAGTTTGTCTTTGGTACCATCGTGGCGAGAGGCATGTACTCGAAGACGATCGTAAGAAGCGAATGCAAGGCCGCAAACTTTGCAGGCATAGTTTAGAATACGCTCATTGGGATGCTGGAAATTTGAAAGAAAAAAATTAATCTTTAATCGGAGACATTCTGAAGTAGCTTACCTCTTTTCGGCAATGCTTGGACAGATTGAGCGTCTGTGGGAAGGTGATGTCGCATTTGATGCATTTAACTTCCTTAAATAATAAAAAACACGTTAATAATGAAAAAAAGTTTGAATCTTAGTGATTCCTTACATCTACAAGTTCATGGAAGATCTGATGGTCATTAAAGCGTTTCAAATTGGAAAATCTCCATTTACAGTGAGTACAAGCAAAGGGTTTGTTGTTTGCGACCTCCTTGTCTTTTTCTTTCTTTTTGCTGCTTCGAGATTTCTCATACTCAGGATCATCATCTTCATCATCATCCAATCTCAAATCAGACGAGGCATCATCATCCTTCTCTTCATCGCCATATTCTTCGTCGCTGTCATCATCTTCATCTTCTTCCTCATTTTCTTCATCTAACATAAAATCCAGTGCACAATCCACAATCTCTTCATTACAATCTTCTTCAGTCTTTACAAAAATCTGACAATTGTGCGTTAAATAATCATCACCCTTGAGAACTGCATCACATGTGCTGCACAAGTAACTATTATCTTCAGTTAAATGAATATTATCCTCCCCAGATTCTGCAATCACTTCCATATCTTCAGAATCAATTACATTATCGGATTGATCCTTATTCAGTGCAATCGTATTCTTATTAGCTACAACAGCGTCTCTTAGCAACTGCTGACTTCTAGTACATTGCTCCTTAAAGTCGTACCAATAACGACACGCCGCCATACATCGATCACAGATAGCATTTGGAAGACCATCATCCATGCTCACACTTAGAGCTGTACATTGTACAAACAAGTCAAGCGTCAAGGCGTCGTACAAAAACTCCAATTTATCAGCGTCGGTCGTCATGCAGCCACGACACGTCTGGGAGACATTGTTGTATTGAACTTCTGGCACAGTCATCGGTAGTGATGGTGTTCCGTTTCCGACGTGTCGACTCTCATCATAAATCACAACACTTTCATCAGGAAGTTGGTCATCTTCCGCTTTGAATTTCGAGGGTACGCTTGTGGGCATAGCATCTGGCAGAAGACGATTCATTCGTTTCGTTGTGAACATGTCCTCAGTGAAGTGTTCGCTGCATAGGCGGCAGTTTTTGAAGATGTATTCAGCGGATTCAGTCAGCAAATCGGGTCTACCAATCAATTGCATCCAGGTACGACATCTGATTATTGAATGAGATGTTGAGGTTATTCTTTCTTGAAAATGCTCTTATTGGGCTTATTTTTTATTTACCTTTCGACATCCTTTGGAAACCGAAACAGAGAGATGTTGAGACTTGCATTGTTTGTGCATTTGGATGCTGTACAATGTTCACTCTTTTTCATCACTGAATTCAATTCTGTTTTTCAACAAATTTTCAATTTCAACATAAATAATTGTCTGAACTATTCCTTGAAAATATAAAACTAAGAATTTTAACTTAAAATTTGGAAAGAAATCTTAAATAAACAACCTAGGAATTATTTATTTTGCCGACTGCATGATTTGACATTTGAACTAACGTCAAAAGTTGACTGCACTTTAAGATGTACCACAAATATTTGTTGTTTGTTTATTTTACTTTTTTTATTAAAATTTATGGATAATACCAAGTTTCAAAATAATTTTACTTTCCTAATATTAAAAAATATCTAAGACAACTGAAGAAATTAATCATTTTTAATCCTTTAGCAACAAAATGTACTAACTATCAACACATAAATACAAAAATCTGGCAACTCTGCGCTGTCACATCATCTGTCGGCTGTCAGTAGTTTCGGCCGATCTGACGTTTGCTTCCCATTGTTGTGACATTTGCAAACACGTGCGATTTGCAACGAAATGCTTCCATAAAGTTTTCTGTTAAAATCAGTTTTAAATCTTAACAAAAACAATTTAATAATTACAAGATGGGTCTAACAAAGCAGTATTTGGCCTATCATCAATGTGGCACGTTTAACATTGTGGTGAGCGGTCGAAGTAACATAAATTTCGTGCCATTTAAAGGCGACGATGGACGGTACGTGGCTGTCGCAGGCGCCGAAAAGATTATCATCTGGGATATGCGACTAAGCGAGAAAGTAATCGAGTTAACCCGCGGTAAGGAGGAAGTAACAGCTCTTCGGGCCTGTCCAGATGAGATACACTTGGCTGTTGGCTACGTTGACGGCGTAGTAGAAATTTACAATCTGAAGGAGCAGCGATGTGTGACGAGCATGTCACTCCACAAGACTGCCGTTAGTGTGCTGCGATACGACGAAATGGGAATGAAGTTGGCGTCTGGCGGTTTGGATACTGAGCTTTTTGTGTGTGATGTCCTCTCAGAAGTGGGCACCCATCGTCTGTCAGGTCACACGGGACCAGTAACGGACGCGTGGTTTTATGAAAAGGCCGGACACAGCATTTTAATTTCAAGTTCCAAAGATACACATATCAAATTCTGGAATTTGGAGACTCAAGCATGCTTCAAGACGCTTGTTGATCATCGTAGTGATGTCTGGGGAATGGCATTGATGCGAAATGCTGAGTTTTTGGTCACTGGATCTGGAGATCATCAGTTGACCGTTTATCGCTTGAAAGAGAATGACGGTTATGTTCAGGTTAGTTCCAATTGTTCTTCTTTGAAAGTAGTAGAATTTAATGACATATTTTTTTCAGTCTGGAACCACAGCTACAATGATCAGCGATGAGGCTGAGGATGCTTCATTGAGCCCAATAACCGCCAATTTGATTGGCGCAATTCAGCGTGCGGGTCGTGGCCGTACAGTGACACTTGTCACCGACCCAACAGGCAAAGTTCTGGCATGCCACGGAACAGATGACCAAATCGAGTTGTTTTATATTTGCGACGAAGAAGAGGCCGCAGCCCGGCTGACAAAGCGTCTCAAGAAGTTGTCAGTGGCTGAGCGAGCTGCCAACAAGGATGTTACTCTCACAGATGAAATTAAACGATTGACATCGATTAAAACAACTTCAAAACTCAAAAGTCTTGATCTTCTCATTGGTGGCGATGAAGAGATTCGCGTCCTAGCGTCTTTCGCCGATAACTTGCTTAGAATGTTTTCATTTAATTTAAAGCAGAAAGGTGTCGAACCAAAGCGATTGCGTGCCATCACCCAACCAGGTCATCATTCGGAGGTGCGCTGCGTCAGTTTTAGTTCAGACAACATGGCAATTGCGTCTGGTAGTGGTGAGTCGTTAAAGTTGTGGAATCGTCACTCCATGAAGTGCTTGAGAACAATTGAGGGGATCGGTTATGCGCTGTGCTGTTGTTTTGTGCCTGGCGACAGACACGTTCTGGTTGGACTTAAGACTGGCCATCTGGTAATTGCTGATGTCGTCACTGGTGATATTCTTGAACAAATTACTGCCCACGACACAGAGTTGACGTCTATTTGTCTGTTACCTGATTTGAAACATTGCGCGTCAGGTGGCGGCGACAAGACTGTCAAGATTTGGGCATTTGAATTAATAACGGACCCTACCAATGAGACTGGCAACAAAGTTCTGTCGTTACTGCACAAAAACACATTGCAGCTGGACGAGACTGTGACGGCTGTCAAAATCTCACCGAATGGCAAATTTATTGCAGTGGCTTTGTTGGATTCAACGGTGAAAATATTCTTCCTGGACACTATGAAGTTCTATCTGTCACTTTATGGACATAAACTTCCAGTCATTTCGATGGATATTTCATACGATTCATCTCTGATTGCTACTGGCTCGGCTGATCGCAATTTAAAGATATGGGGAATGGACTTCGGTGATTGCCATCGATCGTTGTTCGCTCATGATGACTCAGTAATGGGAGTACAATTTGTGCCGAAGACTCACTTGATATTCACATGTGGCAAGGATGGAAAAATCAAACAGTGGGACGGAGATTCATTTGAAAAAATCATAACACTTCCCGGTCACATTGGACACGCCTACAGTCTGGCAGCCAGTCCAAGTGGAGAGTTCTTGGTGTCATGTGGCTCTGACAGAGTACTCAGATTATTTGAACGCACAGACGAACCAATTGTTTTGCAGGATGTACAGGAAGAGGAGCGCGAAGAAGTTGAAAATCGTATACTCGCCACTGGCGAGGAAAGTGTCGTGCCTGGTTTGCCACATTTTAAGATGCCATCTAAGAAAACTGTGGGATCTGAAAAGGCAGCTGACTCCATATTGGAGTGTCTCGAAATTTGTACCGCCTTTGATGCCAATCCTAGTTCCAAGGATCTGCATCCATTGATGCAGGCATTTAATGTAGAAAATTCGGTGGACTTTATAATTGTAACGCTGGAAAGAATTCGTCCCAGTGACTTGGAGGAGGCGTTAATATTGGTTCCATTTTCATCTGTTTGTATTCTGCTGGGAAAAATGGAAAAACTGTTGGAGAGCCGTAAGGATCAGATGGAGTTGTTGTGTAAGGTAGCACTGTTTTTGTTCCAAATTCACCAAAAGCCAATTGTTAGCAATCAAACGCTGTATCCAGTAATTGGGAAGATCATCGAGAAGTTGAGCAGCGGTATTGTGGAGCTGAGGGATTTGTTTGGAACAAATTCTCACGCGTTGCAGTTGATTCAACGAGATGTGGAGGAAAGTGAGGGCGTTGAGTTGTTCTGGGAAGCTTCTGCTTCTAAAACATCTCGAGATAAGAAGAGGAAGAAGCGGGAACTTACAAAGAGAATTGCTGTTCAAATGAATTAGATTTAATATATAAATGTAAAAATATAAATTTGTAATTGATTCAGAATTTAATTGTATTATTTTTTTAATAATTTTCTTTTTCTAGAATATTTAACGGAATTGTATAACAGTCGAACGAAAACGTTTTAACCGGTTCAATAACCGATAACCGAGTTATATCTTTTTCCCGCTCTTTCCAGCAAACTATCGTATTTGTCTCTCTTTAGCACATTTTAGAAACGTCAAACGTCGCTTACAAAATTTTCGCAACTGTACCAAAATGTTTTCCAGCCGGCTTCGAGTTCTAGCCACATTTACTAAAAACACATTAAAAACCAGCAATCAATTGCGATACGCATCCTCGCTAAAATCCAAAATGGAAAAGGAATCTGTTGTTCCCGATGTTATTAAAGTGGCACCCAAGGAGGTGTTAAAAGTTACATATCCAAGTGGAGTGGAAGTGAACATGGGCAATGAGCTGACACCGACACAGGTGAAGGATCAGCCCACAATCAAGTGGAATGCCGAAAAAGGCGCACTTTACACGGTGTGCATGACCGATCCAGATGCGCCCAGTCGCAAGGAGCCGACATTCCGCGAGTGGCATCACTGGCTGGTTGGAAATGTGCCCGATGGCGATGTCACCAAGGGCGAGACGTTGTCGGCGTACATTGGCTCGGGACCACCACCAGACACTGGACTTCATCGTTATGTGTTTTTGGTCTACAAGCAGCCGGCCGAGATTAAGTTCACCGAGAAACGTCTGCCTAATAATAGCGGAGATCATCGCGGCCAATTCTGCATTTCCAAGTTTGCCTGGAACTACGAACTGGGAGATCCAGTTGCTGGAAACTTCTATCAGGCTCAGTACGATGATTATGTGCCAATTTTGTACAAGCAATTGGAGGGTTAATAGCTAAACAGGTTAAGTCCGGAAGAGCATTTATTAATTATTTCGGTTTGTAAAATTGGTTCTTAGAACTTTGGTTGAATAAAATTTTAAATATTAAAATTGATGAATTTTTTTTTGTGTAATATATGTTTTGACAAGCCACATAATGTATAATTTTGTAAAGATAATCTTGTTTAATGAGGAATTATATTTAGAGATTAGAGATTATATAATCTTCATGACCTTGAAATAATTTTAGATTTGTTTGTG
>JANSTS010001889.1:70214-80702 GCA_026546915.1 Sylvicola fuscatus
CCTAATCGCGATAAATGGTAAATAATTCACGAAAGCCATGTCTACAAAAACATTAACAATATCATTTTCTAAAATCAGCATATTTAATTCAATTATAAAAATAATACACTATAAATCAAGCAAACTACACAGAAGCACATGCAAAGCGTAAGTGATCGCCGGCGCACGACCTCAGTGCAACAAAATGCAATGATTAAGACAATAATTATCATCAAATCAGTGCACAAACACCGCCAGAACAAACAATTAAACCAGCTCCCAATTAAAATGCAGTCCTGTCGCAATCAATATTTCTCGTACTGAATTGATTTAACGGCCGGGAAATTAATTAAAACAAATTGTAATTATACAACTAAATAGTTCTTGCACTTGGATAAGTCACAAAATCTACCGGCTGCTTCGTCGCAACACAAGAAAACACCTACAATCAAGCATCTATAATATGTAATTTTCGCCACGATACAAGAAAGCTTTGTACAGTAAAGGGTGAGGCGCAAGGATAAACAACTTAAATCGGCAAGAAATGTGTCGAAACTGCCTTCACTATATATATTCTGCAATGAGCAAAGCAATCATGCAACATTTACAATATAATTTGGGCACCGTTTTAATGGTGCAAATGTGAGATACTCTCGTAAAGCTGCTGCACTTTTTTATCTGCAGGCGCTGCGCTGCTCAGTTTAATTATTGTATCGGATTAAACTGGTGCAGCATAATGTACCTGCAAAATGAATAAATCACGCCATTATTCCACCTTCACAGTTGAACATGCTCCTTGCACTGAAGCCGTCTCATTTTCATTAGCCGTGGCGAGCCAAAGACGCTGTTGGAAGTTGAAAATGGCGCGCACAAATGAATGAATTCGAGAAACTGTAGCAGCGTGTTGTTGTTTGGAGAAAGGTACAATATAAATAAATAGAATGGAAATTATGTAATTTTCGTGCATTTCAAATGTGATTTACATTTATTATGTGCAATTATAGTAAATTTTTTTTTAGCATTCATTTTCGCCCAAGTGAATTTAAATTGCTTTACCACCTGATCGCCGATCATGATTCGGTTAAGCGTGCCAGCGCCGCGCTTTATTAGCCTTTGTGGGTAGCGACTTTGCAAATGCGAAACTGGCACACCGTTGCATTCGTCAGCATCACCTTGATCTTGTTCAAGTGTTTTTTTTTGTATGCATTTTTATTATTGTATACTTATTTTTCCAATCTTCAAGCGAAAGAAAAAGATCCTTTGTAAAAGTATATAGAAATGCATCCAGTTTGACCCACAACTTGAGATAGATTTTTGAACTGAACAAAGATTCAGGCACAAGAAGGCAAAATTAATTTCATTTAATGACAGATCTTGACGAATTCTTCGCGTTTTCCTATAACAAAAGCACACCTCGCCCTATTTACCGGAGCATTTAATGCAGCATTTTATTGCGCCGACGCTTATAAATCAGTCAACTTTTGACATCGACGAGTTTTAACCAATATTGTTATTAAGATTATCATTGTTTGGGCGACTCGTGGATTATTTGGTGTTGGCCGATTTTGGTGCATATGCAGACAGAGAGTGCCCGAAAAAGAAGCCATTAAATATTTTACGAGAACTCCATCATTTAACGTACACAGTGTTTCTTTCTTTTCGCCTGACTTTGATGCGTCTTAAGCGAAGACTCATTTTAATAATGATTTTCCATTCGCCTTTCGTCTTGTTATGCGTGCATCTTTTCATCCCATATATTATTTGTTGCACATTTAATATAAGCGCATCAACACAGCTTTCGCTCAGACCACAGAGTATCAGACCCACAGCGGTAATGCGCCGCAGAATGCACAGAACAGCCGAAAAAAAAGGGTTTAATAACATTTCACGTTGCGGGTTTTATGGGTTTTTGCCAAAAGAAAATCGCATAAATGAGAGGTTCCTGGTCGAGGAAGCGCTTTCCTGCACAATGCACATAAACATGGGCGTTTTAAGAGGTGCAAGGTGTCAATAACCATCAAGTAAATAACTTGGCCTGTCATTCTGGTGATTTTGAATGTCTTGTTCGCGTCGGGTGTGCGCGTATCTTTCTGGCGGATATGTGCGGCGTGTTTCTCAATCAAATTGTTATTGAATTAATTGAAAGTATAACCACATTATCACACAATTGAATCTCCCGACAGTAAATTGAAAACATGTCCGAATGGGAATGGAGACGGCAAATTAAACGCTTTTTTTACGCAATACTTTATGGCAAATGGATGTGGACGGCTTGTGCCTTTTTGTTTTTTTCTGGTATTTATGTTGGACACTAAAATCACGGATAATCTTTTCTGGCAGTTATGTGAGATATTGATTATTACATTCTCAGCTCATTATACTTATAGGATGCTGAATGGCTATATGTTTTTTCGCGTGGCCTTTAATAGTGGTCAGTTACATAAATTCCATTGAAATTCACCTACACGATTTGGGAGAAAAACAACTGCAATATGTTGGAAGCTGAGTTAATTATGTTGGCCATTTAATGTACATAGTTAAAACATTAAAATTCATTAATTTCATTTTTTTAGGCCAGGGGCAGTTGATACAAAACAATTTAATCAGTAGAACATGTCTGGAACTTTGACCTTTAAGGTCGATAAATGAATTTTGGAATTTCAACTGACCAAATCAACAGCTTTTGCTGATTGAAAAGTTATGCAATTTGTTGCCTAATTATATCGTTTTTAAGACGTGAAAAATACTAATTACTATTATTATAAGTGTAAAAAGCTTTTTATTACTCATTTTCAAAATTTGTTCATGCAAATGAAAATACTGATCATAAGCTTTATTGATCTAACATTATTTATGAGGCTTTGATTTAAACTGAAAGGTACTTAAGCAAATTAATTAAAAGTAGCGTACGGCGATAAGTTGAACAGAAAATCTCCAGTTTTATTGCCACCAACATAAATCGAGCGCATTAAAATCATACCACAGCATATTTATGCGTGCCTCAAATTAAGTGATTTAATAGTGATATGCAGCAATAGTGCAGCCAGTTCGGCGGCCACTGTCCGCACTGCAGCCGCTGCAACTCGCTGGCAACAATACGAGCGTGCGCTTGTGTGAAAATTGTCATAAAATTGAGAATTATAATCATAAGGTGGATTTAGAGGTCTGAAATGTTTATTGAGTGAGTCATAAAATGCACATATCGAGACGTGAAGAGTTACGGGCTGGTCGACTGGCGGGGACAATCGCCCCGGCTGCATTTGATTATGCGCTCTGGTTAATTTTTAATGTGCCATACTCATAATATATTGTTGTATGTAGTAGATGACAACACAGATTTATCACATATGAATTGAATTTATTGAAATGATTGGGGTCACAATTAGGTTCGTTCACCTAGGAAGTATATATTCTTGGTATCTCAATAAAAGTGGCTCTATATGCGTGTGTAAGTGGTTCGAGTTTCCTGCGCCTTCAACGCAATCATTGTGCGCCTATATGAAAGACATAAGACAAATTACATGGAAATTCAGAAATTATGCTCATAGTTTCAATAACAATGAGGCTGAATTTATTTCATCCAGATATATGGCGTGCCATCGATTATGTGTATATGTGGCGAAGAGCGCGAACGTGCGCGCCTAGTCGACGATTTGTAAAGAATTCGACTGAACAAGTTGAATAGGAAGAAGATCAAATGCCCGCGATCGAAGATGAAGAATGTAAAGACATAACGCATAACGAGGCGATTATTGTTTACTCATTTATTTTAACAATTTTACTAGAACAGGTTCAACATGGTTGTTATAAGAGTAATAATCGAACTTCTTCTAAATTACATCTTGTAAGTTAACACGAGTGGAATGGCGTGAGTTAACACATAAAATACATAAACGAAAGTATTTCTTTCGGCCCATTTCATTGCCCATATAGCTGTATATCGATCAAAGGAAAAATGAGCCGAAATAAACGAATATCAATCGTATCATGATGTTTAATCGACAATTTTGTCGTGACGATCTTTTTCCTATCGCCTCTTTTTCCTTTAGTTTGAGTATTTTAAGAAATGTGTGTTTTTCATCGTTTTTTTTTTCTTCATCTCTCGTCTTTGCCTTTATTGTTGTTATCCATACCATCGATTTATACCCTCCACATCTGATTCACTCTTAATTTGGAATTTGAGCGCTATCTCTGTGCGCTGGCCGCGTGTATGTTTGATATCCAAGTGATGCCGACGCAATATCGAATTGCGCTCAACTCGCGTTTTTTTCTTCCTTTCAAAAAAAAAAAAACACATCCAATAAACAGAAAAGCAACATTCATGGCGAACGATTATTATTGTACAAGCGCGCGCGTAAGTCTATATACAAGATCGTTTTGGAATCAGGATGACTCCATGTGCATACGGGGAACGCGGAAAAAAAATTTGTGCACACACAACTAAGCACGATGCCATCCAAATTAAATGCGGCTCAGAAGGAGTGGGGCCCCGGTAAAGGGTGGACACGAAGAAATGAGGTAACTTGAGACGCAGATCATGTAACTTACGGTAAAATGGTTGATTGTTATCTGAGTGGAAGAGAGAAATGTTTTTTTCGAAATTAAATCGGCATTCGGGATCACGAAAGAATTTCTCGAAGACGATTTTTGCCTGGGATAGTAAGAGCCCATCTTCAGCGAGATGGGAGGCCCCACATTCAAAATGAGGTGATCAGCTAATGGAAATGAATGATCTAAATACCTGCGATGTTTGCTTTGGGTCATTATTTGTTGCGGCTGTCAATTATGGCATGACGCGTCTTAAAAGAAGGAGGTGTTTACACAGATGATGAGTCGGCCATGCCATTCTCTTTTAATGAGCATGCAAAATGAATGGCAAACCATTTATTTGGTAGTAGTAAATAATTTGTAAGACAAAAATTTGTAAAACAGTATAAATCGTTAAAGTGAAAACTACTCAGGTTTATTTAAACTTTTCTGAAGCGCTTCATTGAAATGAATGCTGTTTGTGGTGATAAAATAAATTCCAACAACTAATAAAAATTAATTTAACAACACAACTGAAAAAAGTCTCTACCAGCAAATGAACACATTAACGTCAACATTAAAGTGAAGTAGGATAGAACCAAAAAATTTTCCTCTTCGGTTGTGCGAACCCCAATCACACAATTAGCATCTCTATAATGGTTTCCGCTTCACAGTGTCAGGTGTGTCTTGAGCTGCATACCGCTTAAGTAAAGTGACTTAAGCAATGACAACTGGCCGCGACCAGCGAGGATAACAAATGGCCGAACAGCTCACCAACCAATTAACATAAATCGCGTACACATAAAAAATGCAAATAATTATCATTTTGAGTGCCTAAAAGTCACAGCTCACGAGTCCAATCAATAGACTTGTGTAAAATGGCTCACAGCTAGCTATGCTGGCTGCATGATATTTATGCTAATTAAGTGCCTCATTGCACCGCCAATGGTCTGAGCATAGACTGCAGCTCCGCCATTTGAAATAATGCGCGCAATGACAGTAAAATATCTAATTGCTGATTAATTAAACCAATTAGTTGAGCAAAATATATTATTATGTGACAGTGTACGATGCTTGGAAATTCACCCGCTGCTTTTTGTGCGGAAAAACGCGTCAACCGAATAACATAAATTAGTACATTATCACATTTATAGATTCTACAAATGCGCCAAATTACTCAACACATTTCATTTAATGTGGTCGAGCATGGAGTGGCGGTGTTGCCATGAAATATTCGCCAAACACCTTTCACGCCAGTGGTGGTGTCCGCGCTGCTGACCACTAAATCTTAGCGCTTAGAGGGACTTAATGCGATTGCCGCAACATTGATAGGACCATTAGGAGGTTTAATGCGTCGCGAGTTGCCATTTGCAGTGCATATGAGCTTATACTGTGGACTCGGCTATTTTTGCATAATATTCAATGAAACACAGAGTCTTAACATATGAACATGTGTAAACAGCATAAAGAATATGGCACGACTTAAATTCATCATCACAAAACAAGACAAGACATTGAGATTAACCCAATTATATAAATGCTTTAAATATTGGTTAACTTGTATTGACTTTCAAGTTTTAGTTCGTCAACTTTCAATAATTTTTTCTCACACCTCCTGATGTGGCGATGGTGGGACGAAAGCATTAGTAGCCGCATCTTAAGAGTCATGATACAAAGCTTAAAATGTATGCACTCATGAAACATGCACTCGAAAACTGCACGAAAGACGAAAACAATTAAATCTCTATGTCAGCGTCTTATTCAATCTGTTTGAGGTTGTTTGGCTGGGTATACAAGACAAAGGGCCCCTTTCATCGAAAGAGATCCACTGGATAATCTGCGAAGATCGATTAAGCGGCGTTATTTCAACAATGGCATCGATTTCATTTGAGCTCTAGTGTTACATGATTAGTTGTAAATTTGCTTAAAGGCATTGATATAGTTCGATATTATGCAGCGTTTATTGCATTTAACGCCCCACTCGCGCGAAGATGCCCTTTTGCTCGAGCGGTGCTTGTTAATTGTAACATGTCACTGCAACTACTTGACTTGGCAATTAAAAAGCGATTGGACTGTCGCTGAATTAGTCTTACAAATAAATTGCCTTTGAAATATTGAATTTCTGTGCGCATCGCTTCAATACAAGTGGCCAAAGATGCGAGTCGCAGTTGCAGTCCTTTTTGTGTCCAGCTTTTAGCTTTTGTATATAAATGAATTCGTGATTAGGCAAGTATATCGATTAAAAGCTGGACACGGCCTGCTGCAGAAGCCTTCGAGGGATTTTCGATCATCGGCACCGCGGATGTACGTTTGTATGCTTCCAATTAAATTGCGCCAAAGACATTCATCTTTATTGCGTCTTTCATGATTCGATTTTATAAATTATTATACAGAATTTTCCTTCTGATTTCGTTCTGCAATATGTGTTTCTCGCCACGTCTCGTTTGTATTTGCTTGGCTAGTGGCAGAAAAACGTGCACTCATCTCCTTATGGACACTTTATCAGCATTCGCAAATGTTTTCCGCTTCAATTTCGTAGAACGTAGCTTCGATACAAGACAGAGAGCGAATAGTTCAATTACAGCTCTTGACAAATTTATCACTAATTAGAAAATAAATTGATTTTCAATCAAGATGATGACAATTTCGTGTTGAAAATGTTCTTTAAATGCATTTGAAATAAACTATGCTGAATTGAAGAGTCTAAATAACTGCAAGGGATTAAAAGCCGATAAATTGCCTTACATTAAGCAAGTACTTATAATAAATAAAATATTCATAACTTTGTTTTATTATGATTTAAATTCAATTTTTGTTTTAAATTTTTTAACGGCTGAGAATTTACTATGCTTGAAGTCGGTAAATTAATAAATTAGTTATTGTACCTATGAATTAATAGCTGTTTCATGAGTTCCTTGACAGTGTGAATCAATTTCAAGCCTTACCATTTATCACGAATCTAGTCACGTTTGCCCATGGCAACTCACCAACAACTATCATTTTCCTGATAATAGAGTTATTAATTATTTAAGTATCAGTCCACCGCTTTGAATGTCTATAATTAAGTATCTTACGCGCCGCCAACAGCTAAGACCAGTCCTACAGAATCAGAGTTGACCAAGCTGTTTATTGGCTTGGCGCGCATATGCAAATATCTGGCAGCCACGATATGTGCAATATTATGATCCGGACGCGAAGACAGAAAGCGAGAAACAACTTGTCGCTGTCAATAGTTCAATATCATTTACAACTTTCCTCCCAGTAATTGTTCAAGTGACAATAATTGTAAATAAATGGTCACCGCGTGGCGGAATGAATGCGCCACAGAGCTCCGTCAGCCGCGCCGCGCCAGTGAGTTGGAGTCGTTCGCGATTACCAGCCACGATAAGACGCGCCACATGCACTAGGGGGGTGATATTTTTTATGCGCTTGTTTTTCCTTACACCTGCGGCCACGATAAATCTTGAACATGGAAAATATTAAAATTGATATTAATCACAAGCAATTCGAAAGGTGTTCAATTTTCATGTGCGAATATGTGTATACTTATATATTTAATTTTTTTTTTCGCCCAGCCGCTGTGGCTGTGTGTTGTTGTTGTGTGAATTTCTGTGAATTATTGAAATGCGGTGGAAATGTGGCGGAAAATTGAATGGCTGGAATATTATCAAGGTGATACAGGTCATGAAATGGTACTTTATATTTACGCGCTCAAACGGTCGACTGTTAAGTAATCATAAAAACGACCAAAATCCTATTAATATTTTTTATCTGCAGCTAAAAGTATGTTTTACATGCAAGCTCTGTTGAGCATAGATTGCCGCGAAAAGTGGGTTGGTGTGGGAGGTGTTTACATGTCATTGCAGTGTGTCAAGTAAAAAATCGACTTAAATACGTGTAGTACAGTTGTAAATAGTCATTATTTTGAGGTTGTGAAATTGAAGAAAATTGTATGTTTCGCCAAGCGTGTAAAATCAATCCTGCAATCTGTAAAATGATTATCAAATAGCTATGAAAGTTTATACCATATTGTTGATTAACTCTAAATAAATAACGTTTTGTCCAAACATTTTACTTTAGGCAATAATTAAAAATATAAACAAAGCTTCGTGCTAATTATTTCGCAATAAATGTTTCAGAAACAATTAATTTTTCCCACGTCAAATAAAAATTCACATGAAATCATCAAAGCGCTCTCTTACTCATCGATAAAGACAGCTTAATTATTGGCGTGTAGTTTCCTGCAGCCACAAAAAAGCTCACCATACCTCAGCTAGACACAAAAACCGCGTCGAACCGGGTCAATTTGCGCCGATCAACGTTTAACTTCATTAAAGTGAACATTTACACTATTGATTTATATAACTGGTGCTGTTTTTCGCATTTCAAATTGAAACACCATTGAAGGAACCGTGTCGATTAATCACACAACAATTTTTTTTCTCCAGCCGACTTAATTACTTGTGATTTATTAACACTTCAAATTGTTTTTATTTGTGCGAGCCACGGTGTTTACAAGCTTTTCCTAAGCGCCGCCAAACGCTTGGACACCAATCGCATAATCGTTCCGCCACGTATTTAATTGATGCTTGCCGACATTTCTCAGTGGGATGAAGGAAAAACCACAGCAAAATTCTAAATCACAACTGTTTACATGCTATAGTTCACAAGTAAACATAATTTATTGCATAAGATGAAAGGTTGGAGAGTTGGAGAGGATTTTGATGCAGATATTCATTTTATTACAATTTAGCGGATCGTGAGCTTTGATTCGAGAAAGCTAAACTTTTACTTGACCTGTCGTGTAGCAGTAAGCAACTAAACTTCTATTCCAATTGATTTGGAGTAAAAAAAGTTCAGAAAACTCATTATTTCACAAAGAATTTTAAACATTTAAACCGTAGGATCTCTTAATTCATCTCCATCGTCGGCAATTAATCTTAAAAGAATAACAATTTTGCCATATAAAAATTGTCATACACGACAAACTTCTCTTTGTCATGCGATCAGTAAATAAAATCGCCTTTTAAATTGCCATAAATTAACTACCGCTTTGATAAAAAACGAGATTGTGAACTTATTGTGCACTTCATTTTAAATCCGAAGTTGCACGCCGCCTGAGTGTGTTTATTTTCTTTATTTTTTTATTTTTTTAACAATTTAATAACTGCATATTTTTCTGAAGGAGAGCTCAACGCATATTCGAGTACGTCGCTGCATCGTGAAAAGAAAGCCACACAACAATGTATGAGGTTGTCAGATTCAATTAAACTTAATTGCACGTTTTTTTTCGTTTCGCCTCAACAAGTAAACAAATCCACGGCAGACGGAAGGTGAGGGCAGCAGTTAAACCGTGAAAACGAAGGAAAAAGAGGAGCTGACAGACGAAAAATCGACTAACCGAAGTGACAGCCACAAAATGATGCATCACCCCTGTCTAAAGTGAGCCAAAAATTTCTCTTGATTACTGCGAAAATGCACCTTCTTCTTCACTTTCCCAAATTTGGTTGGAGGCCGATTCTCGGTTTCGCAGTAAATTCGACGAATAAACAGTTAAATGAGATTTTAACGTGAGTATATGGGAAATTAATTATGGAAATATTGTGATGATTACGCGCCATAATTCTTGATTAAATTTTATGTAATTGAGAGACAACCACGAATTTCCTGCAATTTTCTTGTGAATTAATATAAATCACTTAGAATATTTTTTAAGTTACATTTTGATTGAACTTTTTATGTCTAGCCATATAATTTAAGTCTTGCCAATTTAGGTTTAAATTTGCTCCAATAAATTGTGATAAAACGAATCATGCCAAATTTTTGTCTAAAAAGAAAAAATTCTGTTCTTGGAAAAAAAAACACTTTAAACAATTTAAGACTCAATTATAAAGGCAAACAACCGATTCAAGGAAAAAATCCTCGCACATTCCTCACATTTTATTGATTGCGGTAGTTTGGCCAAACCACACAGAGTATATC